>JBBPQP010000776.1:0-17515 GCA_038092555.1 Boletus subgraveolens
TCACGAAGTAGCCGCCAGATCTGTATGGTGCACTTGCACCATCTCATTGTCACTGGGCTATCAGTAAGTTGCAGAGTAATAACGAAATAGTTATCAGACCCACTCGGGGTCCTTTATCTTTATGTCGTCGCTGAGTGGTCTGGCTAGTTCTTGTGAGATTGAATGTGCCCTGATTCTAACAGACGCGGGTGTAGCGCTCTGTGAATTTATTAGTGGATCCTCGCTGACTGTGAGGTCAATCACATCAGCACTGTTGTCCAAGTCATGGCTTGTGCCAGTGGGAAGGCAATCGGTTGATTGTGTCTTCACGTAGTCGTCCAATGTCAGCCGAGTTGTTGCCGAGCTGCTCTCACCAGGTTCAGCACCGATGTGAGCGGTCTCGGCCATCGAGGTGGATTGCTGGTCCTGCTGAGCGAAATGATTCACTTGGCTCGCATATCAGTGTTGGTAGCGTTGACGTACCAACACTATTAATTTAGATGAATCAATGAGTGTACAGGACGGTAATAATTCAATGTTGTGATGTGCCAGTTTGAAAGAGCAGTAGGTAGACGATGGAGATGAAAGACGGGAGGACAGGAGGTAACGTACCAAACGAATGCTATATAATGCTAAAGTACTCAGGAGGATCGGGCCAACCCCTGAGTTTCGTTCTACCTGGTTTCACTGTATCGCATCCAAATGTCGGTGTTTGAGCCACAGGTAGCCATTTCTCTCCTTCGCAGCTCGTCACTCGTCGCTCCCAAGGACCGCGAAACGTTCCACACGAAGTGGACCAACTCGGTGAGCGATCACGACATGGACATCCGAATGTCTGAACTAATCCGTGAGTCTTGACTAGGTGAACTGGCGAGTGGATGCGTGGAGCAACTTACCGGAGTCCAGAGAGAGCCCTCGTCCATGGTGCCAGCTTGAGTGGGAGTCGCAGGTTGTTGAATATGTCGGTTTTGTCTGGGAAAAGACACGGCCACGGAAGAAGGGGAGTGCTCCTGCCAAACTGAGCATTGATGTGCCCCTGCTTGGCCCACAATTCATCCCGCCCTCGTATCTGCACCTTCACAAGCGAACAGGAATGTTCGATGTTGACCCTGAGGTACAGTACCTGAAACCAGTCAATATCGTCCATCCATTTTACTACCTGACGCTTGCCTGTTGTCCCCAATGCAAATCCACCAATATTACTTGGGAAGGGTGGACCGGTACCGGAGCTCGTGAGCTGCACGGCATCATTGAGGACGAGGTTGCGTTGGGCCTGCAGTTGCGATGCAACGAGTGTAAGTCGAAGAGGTTTGGGGGGGATTCAAGCAATCCGTCAAAGATGTTGGCCAAGCAGGTGGAAGGGCAAACGACCGGCTCGGACACACCTTCGAGTGAGTCACAATTGAATGGTTCCGGTCAGTCGTCAGGTTACTGCTGTGCGACGACCAGCAGCGCCTACTGGAAATCATGGGAACATTGGAACATTCCACGTGAGTTGTGACGTACATGACTCACCGCGTCGTACTGACTCCAAGTCCTGATGTCATCCAGGAGGTATTCCGGTTTTTCTCCACCGCTGCGGATTGACGCAGGATCTCTTCGACCTCATCATTGAACTTCGGCCCTCCTCTACATCCGGTGGATTGGCAGAGCAGATCAGACGTGAGTTCGTTCTCGAGGAGTAGTGTGGTACTAACCTGATTCTCCTACAGAACTCCACTTGCTCGAATACCACCAGCGCACATTCGAGTATTTCAGTAGACTTGACGAAATATCGACGGGACCAAGAACGGTGGCCTCCTTTGGTGCTGGCCCGAAAGGTCTTCAAGCCTTTTCAGGTTTCACCGATCCGCTGCGCTACAACGCTCAGTGCATATCAGCGGACATCATCACTGAAGTCTACCTGGAATTCATCGTGCGTGCACGGGAGCACGAGTCCAAGTCTTACATGCAAACATTGACAGGTGAGTTCAGTTATATACCACGCTATGAGTGACTCACCGTGATTGTAGCGGTTTGCGGTTCATTCGACAGCACCTTCAAGGTATCTAACAAGGCGACCATTAGTGGCAAGGATGGCGAGCAATCGAAGTACCTGAAAGGAGGAATCCTGAGCATTCTCAACGAGAAGAACGACATTATCGCCTGGGTGAGTACAGCAATATCACACGATCGATATGGCTGATTATCCGATAGCGCTTCTGTCAATCGAAGGCTAATGCCGAGATTCAGGAGCTTCTTACGGGAATACGGCGTCGCATGCAGCTCCTCGGTCAACCGCTGCCAGAAATGTTCGTCAGCGACAATTGCTGCTTGGTAAGAAGTGTGATAACTGCTGTCTTTCCCGACAGCGATTCCATTCAAGACGTCTGGCATTTCATTGCACAGTACGTCGTCATCATTCTCACTCTAAAAACTACATTTGACACGCGGTAACTAGGTACATGACAACTATCCTGAACGGGAGCAAGAACCCTCATCGCGCTGCGGTCATGTCAGACGTTACGAACGCCATACTCAAAAAGCATGCCAGCGAGGGGGAGCAAGGGGCCGAGTACTGGGACTGGGAAGAACAAGAGCAGTGGCTAGTGCATGCATACGACAAGTGGGCGGCACAGGGAACTATCTGGTCCGTTGCATCTGAAAAGGTGAGTCAGCTTTAATCACAACGTGAGCAGCAGCTGGAAACATTCGTTAGGTTCATCAGGAACAGCTGAAGCATGTCCGCAAAGGCTGCCTACAGCACCGCCGACAGGATATCCTGTCTGATGGAAGTTGCATCGAAGGATGTCACAAGGCATGGAACACCCTCCAAAGAGCGCAGCCAAGCAGAATCATGATGCTTGCAGCTCTCAGTCACGATTTTGTCCATCGCAGGAACATTCGAGTCACATCCAACCATCCCAAGAAGACTCCATTCATCGCTCTTACAGCCGGCTTGCATCACACCAACTTGACTGACGCCATCGCAAAGCTCTATAATTGGCTCCATGCAGCCGACACACAGTGCACCCTCCTCGCCCTCCCTGAGCTTCTACTTGCTGACTCCGGCAAGACCTTCGGTTTAGTACCTTCGGAACACATCTCGACGTTCGGCGGCCTGGTGTTACGGTTCTGGAGGAGACCCCTTACCAATTTCCTTCTACGTCTCCTCCTCCTCGTATCCCGACTCCAATTCCCTCGTCGGTCACCCCTCCCTCCCATCTCGACCATCCCGGCGCATCCCTCTTCTCCTCCCTCTTCTCCGATCTAGGAGACTTCGACATCCCTTCCTCCGCGTGGGTGGACCTGCTGGACGAGTCTCTCTTCGAGGCCTAGACCTTCGGACGGAGATCTCCGGTACACTCCTCTACACTGCCTTCGGCTATCTCCTTTCTACTCTGCCTTCGGATATTTCCTCTCTTCATCGCCTTCGGCGATCTCCTTATCTCTGACTCGTTATGACTCCCTTTGACAGACACTGCCTCCTCACAGCCTCTCTTATGGCTGTTCGTATCCCCTTACTTCACGGCTCGTTTATCTCACGTGACACGCGACGTGACGCGTCACTACCTTATTTATACTTAGAACTCCGATACCGGCCCTAAACATCCCTAGTATATATATTAGGGCGCCGCCTGTATCTTCCTTTCTCTCTAACCTTAATCTACACTATTTCGTGTGGACTTCCGTTCCTCGAGATCCCCTCCCTCGTGCCTCGTCTCACCGCAACCTCATCCTCTATTTTTCCAACTCCTGGCCAGTCCAGGTACTGCTAGCCTTCGCTAGGCCGTTCACTCCTCACCAGAGTAGGAACGAGGTCAAGACTCTACTCCGTTCGTAGACGGTCAGGTCTTAGTACACACGAACGTGTACCATTGTTACAGGTCGTAACACCTGGTAAAGGAAGAAGTCAACGAGTTCCAGGTCGACACCGCCTTTTCTCAAGTCAATTCTCATGGCGATAGTACTGGTAATGATACCGTCACCGAGTGTGCAATTCTCTCTAGCCACGACTTTATTTTCCATGAACTAAATATCGACCCTAAGCTACTCGAACTTCCGCAGGTCTCTGCACCATCCGCACCACCCAGCAACTCGAACCCAAGTCCTTTGTGCCCCTTGGATGCAGTTCCAACTTCTACCAAGCGAAAGGCGGAAGAGACACAAGATTCAGGCATGGATGGAGTAATCAGGACTGAACATCGCGCCGGAATGCTTGAACAGTATCCCAAGCACCCAAATTACTCCCGCCCTCCAAAGTCGAGGAAAGTCGAGGCCCCAGGTTCCACACCAGCGTCATCCATTCCTTTCACACCTAGTCAACCTCTCCTCTCACCTTCGCCCATCAATACATCCACTGCAGAGTTGCCCACGGCCTCGTCCATAGACCCCTCGCTCTTGCTCATTCAGGACACCCCTGGCAACCAGGGTCACACCGGCCACAAGACAAGATCCCAGAACCTATTCGTGGCTGCCATGGGCATCGACCCAGAATCCCTCGCAATCAAAGGTGACGATGAATTTTTCCTCTTTATGGAGATGCGCGCAGAATTTACCTGGGTTTCTTACGAAATGACATTGAGGAAGTGGGTTGATGCAACGGAGGAGTACAATCGTCAATTGGCCCGGAAGGTTGGTATGGCGGCCATTAGGAAGAATCCCCTTGCCATGCTTCGCAAGCTGGGTGAGATGGAGGCAAGATTGATCAAGAGAGTCCTGAGGGATGACTTCAAATGTGAGTGCCATTCATCCCATTCGTTCACTGTCGTATCGCCCGCTCACACAACGTACTTGCAGCCAAACAAAACACCGAAGCGTTCTGGCGACACCACTGCTTCGTCGTCAACCTCGTCAAGGCCAATACTGTGACTGGCAAAAGGGTAAGCACGCTCGGTACCGTTGGCATTCGTTTAGCGCTGATTCCTTATCTACCTACTGCACACCAGCCCCGCAAAGTCCCCACGTGCTCCCGCTGCAAGACCATCATGTACCCCGGCCCAGAGAAGTCAGTCACGAACCACAAGTGTGGCATCTGTGTGGATGGTGTCAGATCGAAGACAGCTCTGGAGATGCCAGAGCTACCCCACTGGCCCCAGCCGCATGGTATCTTCTTGGACGAGATGATGTTCCACCCACAGGCCTTTCTCAAGATGGTACAGGAGGTGTATGAGATCACGGTCTTGGGCTCGACTGCTGGGCTCAGCGTGTTACTCGTCAAGGTCCAGGTGTTCATGCTGATGCTCGCGGCGTGTCTCGTTGTTCCTACAGACGCAGACGGTGTAGGAGCCTCTAGCTCTCTATGGTTACATCCCGTCCCTTTCCCTTCGTTCAGACGTCCTCCAAGCAATCTCCATCGTGTCCTGTGTCCTTCATGTCCAGTCCGAGGTAAGTCGAGTCCTTATTTTTCTATCCGGTACGATATCACCTATCTGGACCACCTATCCGCGGTCCGGGTTAGACCGGATACTACGTATATGGTCCGGTACCCTGTTCAATTCGCCGTCTTGTTACTTCTTTCTTCTTTAGTAGTTCCTTCTACTTCTCCCTACCTTCCTTACTTCTATTACGATTAGCTGCTGCCACCTTTAGATCCTTATTGTACGCTTCTCCGGTAACCTAGTTACCAAAGTCTTGGGAATGCCCAGACTATAAAAAGTTTGTACCTAAATCTGAATGATCATCTGAGTTCACTCCTAATGTTCTTACTATGGTTCCTCTCATCGTTGTCGTCGTCGGTCCTCATCCTTGATTGACTCCCTTCCTCGTCCTAGTATCCGGTCCTCGTCCTTGACCAGAAAGCTCTTATCTTCGTCTATCCGGCCCTCATCCTAGGTCGGACCGCTCATTGTCTTACTCAATCCGTTCCGGATTTCGTGTTCTCTCATCGTTGTGTAGCCGGGACCATTCCGGACACTCTACTCTCCTGTGGTCGGTCGTAGCCAACCCTTCTCATCTAACTTCCCTCCTACAGGACCCCTTGGGACGAGTGTTCTCGCCCCTTCTACATTTACCCTTACAAGGTCTTCGACCTTGTTTCTTGTTTTACACCGATCAGATGCAACGGATGTGTTGTACATGGAGTAGAGGGGCCAATGGAACGACCCCAAGGCATGAAACCTGAGGACAAGTGCACCAGAGTCGCTCAACGACGATGGTACAAGCTGAGATAGCACATCAGCAAAAAGTCCCAAATCTAGTGAGGCCTTGCAAGGCCTTGCTAGGTTCCCATGACCTTGCTTGGGCTTTCAAGGCCATGCTCTCGTCACCCAAGCAGCCATACAAGATAATGCTAGATCAGACCTCACGCATCTTGATCTTGGAGGCTGAGTTGCACTGATGACCAGCTGAGCAGGCTCGTTAACAATGTGAAGAGCAATTTAAACGTGAGCAAGCAAGGTTAGACAAGAACCCAAATTCGCTGATAACAATGAACAACACAATGCATGAGCAATTCATGCATTGCGTTGTTTGTCATTGTCCTATTCATCTCACCATTCGTCATCTTGTCCTCATTCTTGCCCTTATCCTCGCCTCGCCCTTGACTCTCAACATATGACCCCAACACCTCACCCTTACCCTTACCCTTGACTGACAATGACATGTCCTCGTCCTCATTCTCATCTTCACCCTCATGGTGACTGGGGCTGGGGCCTCACCCTCCAATCTCAACTGACAATGCACAAGGCCAACACCTCACCCAGGAGTCACCCCCAACTGACAACGACAAATGATGCAACAGACAAATTGCATGCATTGTGCCATTCATCTCTCATCCTCATCCTTACCCTTCTGAGCCAGACTCAGCAATGACACAACACGTGTGTGTATTGTGTTGTTACTGAACCCCTCCCCCTCCCCCTCCTCCTCCCCATCCAGTCTTGACTGATGATGCATAACACCAATGCATGACACAACCCATGCAATTGCGTGCATTGTGTCATGCATCCTTGTTCTGATTCCCACTGTCCTTTTGCTCTTCACCCTTCACCCCCCTCTTGTTCAAGTCCTCCATGGAATCCTGGGCACCTGTCTTGCTACAAAAGCCAGGCCCCCACTGGGGGCTTTCAAGCTGAGCTAGGCTTGCGCATTACTCTTAGTCTCAGGCTGATACCAATAATGATGCTTGTATTGAACGAGGTAAGGGGCAGTGAGGACACCCTGTTCATTGAGTGGATGTTGCATATATGCATTGCTCTGAGAAAAAAACACAATGTGGTGCAAGTGAACGAGTTCCCTGAACGAACGCTGACATGATGTTGACCTACCAGTGGGAATGCCAGTGTTGACAATTGAATCTCCCTGCTATCATTAACCTTTGGCCTAAAGGATGTTTATTAGTCATGTGATGCAGATGTGCCTCACATCACTGCATATTTTCAGGCTCTGATATGTCCTTTCTTCCTCTCTGACACCACAATGTGTTTCTGTTGTATTTCCTTCCCCATCATCCTGCGCCCATCAGATAAGTACCATCTGCATCTACATCATCCACAAACCCTCTTTCACTAACTTTACTGGAACTAGAGGCTCATTTATGGATGGATTCTACCATATGGGCATGGATGTAGCTGATTATGTAAGTTGCCCTGCTGTTGCCTTGCCTCTACTTTCATGCTATTGCATAGCCCACCCTTGCAATAATAAACTGCATCAAAATATGCCTTGTGTGTCTCAACATGTATGTTCTCTGTATATCTCTTGTTACACATGAGCTGACCTAAAGTTCTATTCCATTACCTTGAGGCTTGAGCTGGTGTAGCAACTGCCGATGTATCTCTTGCATTCATCTGATGTCTGTTACCTGAATGTCCTGCACGATTGATCAAGGTTGTCGGCTACTCCATTTCCTGCCATGCAACTCAAGTCCCTGGGACAGGGTGTTATTCCCGCTCAATGTTTTTATCTTGTCTAGTTGACACTTGTCATAAGTTCTGCTGGTTGTGTTTACTTCAAGTCCTGTTCCTGATTATGTTGTGCAATATGAGATCAACAGTCTCAAAACCCAATCAGAAATGTTGTTTCCTGATGACTGTCTCCTTCCAAAGTGATATGTCCCAACAAGAAGCTGAGATGCTTTGAGGAAGATCCTGACTGGCACATAGATGATGTGAGGAAAGTCAAACAACTGGTTGAAGCATGGTGGCAGGAATCATATACAGCTAAAGATTCAATGAGTATGGATATTTCAAATGTCAAGCAGGCTCCTAGTCTTGTTCAAGTTTGTCTCCAACAAAGTTGCCTTTTGGCTTGGATGTGTTAACTATTCTCCTCAGCGCTCAAAGTGGTCCCAAGAATGTCCCATGGCAGGCCCGTTATCAACATTGTCACACAATGGCATTGAATCATATCTAACCACCCCATGTATGTATATCCAAAGTGGAAATTCTCTTAGCAGGTGGTGGTGTCCTCAAATATTGGGATCACATGTGTGCCACCTGATCCCATCTTGCACAGATGGCACTTGGTTATCTTTCCACCCCAGATACTATGCACTTAGATTCATTCTTTTTACTCACATTCAACTACCATCATTTTCAAACATTTACCAGCTTCACCAGTGGATGCCGAGTGCTCCTTTTCTTGTGGACAACTGCAAGTCAATCATTTACAGCATGGAATTAGCTCACAATCTTTCAAGGCAAAGCTTGTGGTCAGGTCTTGGTCTCACACCCCACTGCTACCCTCAACCCATACTGAAGATATTATCAGTCCTTAAATGAAGGGAAATAGTAGTAGTAAGGGTAGTCAGACCAAAGGAGTACTAGATGAAGGGGAACAGGTTATAGTCATTGACTCGGAGTAGCTATGTATATTAATACAATCTATATTACTAAGTATCTGCAGCTTACCTGGGTAACCCACTGTATATACCCAGGTTAGACCCATACCTGTACCAGTTTACCCAGGTCAGGTATGGTCAGTATGGAGTCATGTCCCAAACCTGTGGGTGCATACCTGGGTAGCACCCAGGTACACCCATCTTAGATCCTATCTGCACTCTGTAAAATTTCAGATTACAAAATGTTGTTGTTGGAGATGTGTAATGTTGAGTGGTCACAGTGAAGGTATGTACTAATGAGTGCCTGATGGAGTGAGGTTGGCCTGTGGTTTGTGCTGCATTGATGGACATGGATGTTCTGTGTGTGCTCTGTGAAATTTCACATTGCAAAACATTGTCATAACGAAAGTACTAATCTGAATAGGTGATGCTAGCAAATACCTGTCTATGTCACCCATATTGGGTGTTGCCATGGATGTGGCCCACTGTGTGTTATTTGGACATCACTTGGATGCAGCCACACCACATCTTGCACAGACACTATGCATGCAAATGCTGCATCACAGACATGCAGAATATACTCATTTATTTATTGGAACGTATAGAAAGGTTTTCCTTTATATTACCTTTTATTTCTTTTCACTACAGTAGATCCCCTTCTGTTTGAGGGGAAGTGTTGGAATTACAAACGTGCCACAGTAGACTACATAAGCACAGACCATTTCAGTGCGTCATAGTTTAGTTACACCTCAGCTGGTTTCCCAACCACTAAGGTGAGAGTACTTATCATTTACAGAGCTATCTACTAGTACTGACTACCTATAGTACTTAGATATTCAATACATGGAACACATGGAGTACATCAGGTGCTTCCAATGTTGACAGCTCAGGCATATTCAGCAGGACTGCCCCTGATACTGGTGCCACTTTTGCTACATTGTTACCCTTGGCCACATCCAATCCCTTTGCCCCAATTATTGCTGCACAAACTACTATGCCCATGACCACATCTGGACCACCTGCCCCTACAATCTCCCCTCCTCCTCCTGGGATCTCATCAATTACAAGAAAAACAAAGGAGGCCAAAGTGGATGATATGGATTCTGAAATGGTACTTCAGATCAATAAAAGGGGTAATGTTACAATTGAGGAGGACCCCCTATCATTTTCTCCTCCTCCTCCTCTTTGTCACCACCATTCACCTCTCCCCTCATCATGCCCTTCACTGTCCATCCATCTGGATCACCCCAGATCCTCTCTCTTCAATGAGATCTTCATCAACCTCTGCAACCTAGAGATCCTTGGCAGTGCCTGGGCTGAGCTCTTAGACAAGACTTTCTTTGAGGAATGATGAGGCTGTGCCTCATTACCTTTGGGTATCTCCACCACCCATTTTATTTCTTCTTTGACTCACTCTGATTCATGTGGTATTACTTCCACATAGACACTATCTTCTCCATTGCTTTCTCTTATAAGTGATACATTTCCCCTTTTACTCATATGTTTATTTATCATGTGCCACATGACATGATGTGCTATTTCCTATTTAGACTTTAGGACTCTGACTCCTGCCCTAAAGTCTCTACTATATATATTTAGTCACTGCCTGTACCTCTTTTTCTCTCTAACCTTGATATACTGTACACAATTCTGGGTTGTCATATTGTTCCTTGAGATCCCCTCCCTCGTGCCTTGCCTTGCCTCTATCTCATCCTCCCCTTATTACCATGCAAGGGCAGCCCTTGCTCTGTTAGCTTTGACTAAGCTGTTCAAGTCTTAACTCTTCAGAGTCAACCTAGACTGGGAACAAGTGATATGTCACAGACGTGTACCATTGCTACTTGGTCATAACAGGCTGCACTGTGTGAGTTCCATGATCACAAGCAAGCAATTCTGGACCTTGATCTTCATTGAGATCAGAAGACCATGTTGGGCCACTTCCATATCCTGAAGCTAGAATTGATGCAGAATGTTGTTCCAAGCATTGGACAAGTTGGGTCCATATTGCAATGGTCTGCAGATACCACAGAACATGCCCATATTGAAGTTGTAGAGGATTTGGCTTCCATGACAAACAATCATGACTATGATGCCCAAATTTGCCACATCCTTGATCATAAGGAGAAGTGCTGACTATTTGAGACTACAGTATTTTTTCAAACATCTCAGGAAAACCACCATGACCAAACCTGGAACAAAGCAGGATCCAAGGACAATGATGCCAATCCTGAAGATAATGATAGTGAAAATGTCTTGGAGGATCTGTGGTCAGTGAAATGCAAAACAACCAATTTCTTCAAGGTCACTGCAAAGGATGCTAGTACCCCCATTGATGTGGGCAGCTTCCATCCTACACTATCATTGCTGCCTTGATAGCAATTCACCTTAACATTGAGCCCAAGTTCTGCCACAAGTTTATTAAAGATGTTGCAGAGATGTTTGAGCTCCCAAATCTTCATGCAATGTTGGGTGACTGTTAGAGTCATGCTGTGGTAGTATGTAACTCCGGAATGCCAGAGTTGACTTGGGGGTTGGAATGTTGGCTTCACCATATGTGGTGTGCTCTTATATAAGTCTTGAGTCCTGTATTTTGGAGTATCAGAGGTAGTAAGACTTAAGATGTTAGAACATCAAATCAAGCAGAGGTTTCAAAGGCAAGTTATCAAGACTCAGTCAGAGAAGAGTAGAGGATAAACTAATATTCAAACTGAGGAGTTTACAAGAGGATCTTGGAGTATATATGTATAGTATGAAGAAGCATAGCAGTAGTAATGGAGTTCATAGAGTTCATAAAGGTTCAGAGTACAAGTGTTGCCAGAGCTGTGCTCCTAAGTGAGACACAGGTTTGGAGACAAGTAAGAAGTGGAACTAAGACAAATGGGAATAGTTGAGGAGTGTAATGTAATGGAGGTGGATATAAACAGATATATAAGAAAGTCCGGAGGTTAGGAGTTGTGTCTTTAAGAAGAACATACCAGAGTTCACAGTAATGTAACAGATGTTACAATTATGACCAGTAATCGTACAAGTGGACATGAAGTGTAGTCCACCTTTCAGTAGACTCTTCCTTGTAGGAAGGCTAGATAGGACCTTCTAGAATCTTTCTAGGTATGTGGCAACTAGGGAAGATATCCCTAGTGTGATGACAATGAGTAGTCTGAGATATATTAGGTTAGATGACCTTGACCTAGGCAAGGACTGTGGGTGATGAGGTCATCATCAGAGTGGTCAGATTCTCTGGACAGGAGCAGAGAACTGGTAGATGAGTGAATATCAACCAGATGTTGCTATGGCCTTGAGACAATAGATGATGAGAAATGTCACCTAGAGGTTGGTGGAGTTGGCAAGAGTTCTTCAGTGAAGGAGGTAGAGGGGAGGGCGAGGATAGGGATCAAGCAGGAGGGAATTGTAGGGAATGGATGATGATAGCCTCAAAAGTATACTGTAAGGTAGTACACTTTAGATGTCAGATCAAGGTTAGAGAGAGAGAGATGTTAGAGCTCTGCTCTAACTTATATATCCTGGCCATAAGGGCTTTAGGGCAGGTATATTCCAATCAGGTAAGGTGGTCCATGTGCAGTCTAACCTTAATATAGTAAGAGACCATATCTATAAAAGGAAACCCAGCATCTTGTATGGTGAGGATCATGACAGGAATGGCAGGTGGGTATTGCTGTGGGAAGATTTCAAGCATAAGGATGCATTGAGGGAGTGAGGCCAGAGATCTCCAAGGAGAGATCCATGAGGAGGCACAGGGAGATAGCTGTGCAGAATGGGCACTATAGAAGAGCAGTGTGGGGAAGATCCAGACATAGGAGGATGGCTGTGTATAGTGATGGATGGGCTGGGCCTGAGGCCCTCAAGCCCCCAGGCCAAGCCCTATATAGGCCCAGCCAGGCCAGGCCCATATTGAGGGCTTGGGAGGGCTTAGGGTCTGGCTTCATCTTGACAAAGGCCCAAGTCTTGGGCCCAGGCTTGGGCTTTTTTAGTTTGCTAGTAGGCAATCACATGGGTGTGGGTTTATTACCAAATATGGTAATTCTATAGTAAGTTGCAGCTTGCTTATTGTTTTTTCAACCAAACCCATCCAGTACTCCTCATTCTCACCCTCAGCTCATCCTCAACTGACAATAACAACAGCAAACATCATAGCCAGCATTCTTGCCCTCACCCTCACCCTCAACTAACAACAACAAACAATGATGAACAATGCAACACATACAAATTTGCATATGTTGCATTGTTCCTCTTTCTATCCTCACACTTACCTTAGCTCAACCAACAATGAACCTCACTCTCATTTTCAACCAATGATGACAACAAGGAACAATGCAACATATACAATTGTGTATGTTGTGCTGTCTCTTGTCTTGTCCTCATTCTTGTCCTCACTCTCATCACCTCAACCTCACCCTTATCTTTGCCCTTTGTCCCTTTTGTTGCCTTCTCACTCACCTTCACCCTTAGACCAATGAAGACAACAAATGGCAGCAACAAGTCACAACACCACTACCTTGTCACCTCCATTGCCTTTGTCTCTCTCTTAACACATTCACCCTCCACCTTGTCCCCACCCTCACTCTCATTCTCCTCACTCTTGCCCACCCTTCCTGTCTGCTCAATGAGAATGGTGGAATGACAGCATAATGTATGCAATCACACATGTTGTGTTGTCATTCCTCTTACCCTTGTCTCCCACCCTTGCTCTCACCCTCCCTATTTGCTTGATGGGACAGTGCCCTCACCCTCATTCATCTTTCCCTCTTTTGTCCTTGCTCTTGCCCTACCTTCTTGCTCCTGCCTCTCTTACCAAGCACATGTGAAAGCAATGTTGCAACACATACAATTGTGCACATCATGCTGTCATTTCTCCCACACTCACTCCCACCACTAGTAACCCATGGGTGCACACAAAGACATATAAGCCTGGGCCTAGGCACAGGCAAGGCCCAGGCCCAGTCCAAGCCCACTATTAGGGCCTGGCCTGAGATTTTGATAGGTCCAAGCTCTGAGAGGCCAGGTCTAAGCCCAGGCTTTTAGGCCAGGCCAGGCCCATCCATCACTAGCTGTGTGGAACAGGCACTGTAGAAAGGCAGTGTGGGGAAGATCTGGGGGAGATCCAGGATTGGAGTAGCACTGGAGAATGGCTGTGCTCGGAGGGCACTGTGGGAGGGTAGTGTGATGGGGCGATGTCCAAGGCTAGTGGCAGGACATGTCATGTCAAGCATAAATGAGCTTGAGGATGCAAGGGTCAGGTGGTCCAGTGATGAGATGTTGGAATATTGTTACAACCAGTAACAATGGTATATGTTCATAAAGAACTGTGTCTCATTCCTACACTTGGTCACCTTCATATGGAGTTAAGTGTGAATGGCCTGATGTTAGTCAGCAGTACTGGGACTGGCCCAGAGTGGGTAGAGGGGAGGATGAAGCAGTGGTGAGACGAGGCACAAGAGAGGGAATCTTGAGGAACAAGTTTTGATATCACAAAGAAGTGTATATCAAGGTTAAGAAGAAAGGTAGGTACAGGCAGCACTCCAATATATATACTAGGTACTTTAGGGCAGGTATTGGAGCCCTAAAGATAAATAAGGAAGGAGGGCACATCACATCACAAGGCATGTGAGATAAATGGTCAGGATGAAACGGGAAGACACATAGCTGTAAAGAGAGGCTATGTAGGAGGCAGTGTCAGTGTGAGTCAGAGGAACATAAGTAAGAGTTAGCAAGTAAAAGGGGAAGTCCAAGAGGCAGTGGAGAAAGGAAGTATCTGGAGGTGGTGATGGAGGTGCCTGAAGACGAGGAAGAGGCTATCCCTCGAAGAGGGATTCATCCAAAAGATTGGCCTAGGTGGAGGTGGGGATCTGGTAGTCCCTGAGGTCGGAGAAGAGGGTGGCAAAAAAGGAGGAGCCAGGATGGTTAAGGTGGAATGGTGGGGTAACTGACAAAGAAGGTGGAGTTGGGGGGTGAGTAGGAGGAGGTGAATGAGGAAATTGGTTAGGGGCCTCCTCAACTATAACATTACCCCCTTCATTGATCTGAAGTTCCATCTCAGACCTATAATTATCTGCTTCGGTCTCCTTTGTTGACCTCGTAGTTGATGAGATCCCAGGAGGAATCTGGGATGTTGTGGGGACATTGGGACCAGAGGTGATTGCGGGCATAGCATCTGGTACAGCATCAGTTGGGGCAGAGGGACATGACATGTCCAGGGGCAATAATGCAGCAAAAGTGGCACCGGTACCAGGGGCAGTCCTGCTGGATATGCCCAAGCTGTCTACATTGGAAGCACTGGATGTGCTCCAAATGTTCCACAGGTACATTGGGGGTGTTGGGATGGGGAGTGGATACATGGGGTAGGGAGCTCATGTCAGGCTGGGGATCACTGTCCATAGTTGGAGCTGGGTGACTGGAATCCAATCCAGGGGTTCCTAGGTGGTAACTGGTCCCGCTAGGAATGTAGATGTGGAGGGGTGGGCGGATGACTGTAGAGTCTCCCAATGGGGAGGGAATAGAGCATGGGGGCTGCGATGGAAGATCTGCCAAGAAAAGGAGATGGTGGGCATGTCTGATGAGACAGCAAGGGGTTGAGACAAGTCTGCAAGGAGGGCTTCTGGATACGGGGGAGGGGGAGGTAGGGGTCTCTCAGAAAGAAAGGATGATGGTTCCACTATGTCGTGGAATAGATTCTCCATCATCGGATCAAGGGGAAAATTCCCTAAATCCAATAAGAGTGTTGGTGGGGGTGGAATAATCAAATCCAGGAGAGTGAACAAAGACAGAAGGATCAGGGGTGTTGTCGTGGTATCTCTCCCACTCAGCTTGGAAGAGGGCAAAGATGATGGGATTGAAAATAGTGGATAACTCTCCAATTGGTAGGAGAGAGATGCAAAGGTTGATTCCTGTGACGTGCAAGTGGTTGAGGGTGTTATTTCTGAGTTTGAGTACAGTTTGCTCGATGGCAAGGATGGGGGTGGGGGAGTCTCGAGCATCAGTGAGGCCAGGGCCCAAGAAGGAAGTGGAACTTGTCTGGACCCTAAAGGCCCAGGGGAGAAGAGATCAAAGGGTGGTATATAGGTGGTATTGGTGGACAAGGTGGCAGAGCGTTTTGTCACTCACGAAGAAGGGGAGGAACTCAAGTGCCTCTGATATTTGAGATCTTTCAAGAAGGCTGACATAGAGGAGGCAACGGGCGGATGGTGGTAGGCAGCCGATGTGGATGAATAAGGGGACAGAAGGGATAAGGGGAAAGGTCATGGGCAATGGTGGTGATTGGAGAAGAAGAGAGGTTTAGAGTCCAACTCTCTCTTTATACTCTGAGAGTATCACCTTGGCATTTCCCAAGTGGGATTCAGGTTCCCACGTTTGTTCAAAGTCTGGGTATTCCTGCCAGTGCACCAGGTATTGCCTCCTTCAGGGCATTCTGTGATGATTGATGATCTTTTCTACCTTGTATTCTTCCTCAGTTTCAAGGAGTTCTGGAAGTGGCTGAGGGAAATTGGGTCTGTGTTCGGGAGTCTCCCGATAGGACGATAACAAAGAGGTGTGAAAGACATTATGAATCTTCCATTGTGGTGGTAATTTCAGCTGATAAGCCACCTTGGGGATCACTGCAGAGATCTCAAAAGGTCTGGTACAGCGTGGGAGAGCTTCTTGGAAGGAATCTGTAGTTTGAGGTTGCGGCTATCGAGCCACACCTTATCTCCTAGCTTCCATGGTTGGAACTGAGATAGGTTCCATTCTTTCATCTTTTGCTGTGCCAAGGTGCGTGCAGCCTCCGCTTCTTTCCATGCTTCATCAAGATTAGAAAGGTGAGATTCAAGGATGGGGTTAAGGGTTTTCCTGATCACTGGATAGGAGCAAGGGGAGTATCCGAGCATCAGGGAAAATGGTGACTTGTGGGTGACCGAGTGTTCTGCCGAATTGTGAGTAAATTTGGCAAATGGGAGGAGGTCCAGCCATTTCTGCAGGATGCCATCACAATAAATGCCCAAGTAGGTCTCCAGTTCTTGATTGTACCATTCTGTCTCCCCATTAGTGTTACGGTTCTGGAGGAGACCCCTTATCAATTTCCTTCTACGTCTCCTCCTCCTCGCCCACCGACTCCACTCCCCTCGTCGGTTACCCCTCCCTCTCACCTTGACCATCCTGGAACCTCCCTCTTCTCCTCCCTCTTCTCCAATCTAAGGGACTACGAGATCCCTTCCTCCACGTGGGCCGACCTGTTGAACGAGTCTCTATTCGAGGCGTAGACCATTGGACGGACATCTCTGGATACACCGCCTCCCTCACTGCCTTCGGCAGTTCCCTCAAGGTGTAGACCATCAGACGGACATCTCCGGATACACCACCTCCCTCACTGCCTTCGGCAGTTCCCTTCCCTTCTCTGCCTTCGGATATTTCCTTCTTCCACTGCCTCTGGCAGTCTCCTTTTATCTCTGACTCATTCTTACTTATTATGACTCGTCTTCAGACACTGCCTCCTCATAGCCTCTCTTATGGCTATTCGTGTCCCCTCTATTCCATGGTCCGTTTATCTCACGTGTTACGCGACGCGACGCATCATTACCTTATTTATACTTCGGACTCCGATACCGGCCCTAAATGTCCTCAGTATATATATTAAGGCGCCGCCTATATCCTTCTCTTCTCTTAACCTTAATCTACACTATTTCGTGTGGACTTCTGTTCCTCGAGATCCCCTCCCTCGTGCCTCGCCTCACCGCTGCCTCATCCTCTACTCTTCCAACTCCTGGCCAGTCCAGGTACTGCTAG
>JBBPQP010000777.1:0-17514 GCA_038092555.1 Boletus subgraveolens
GGCTCAGTGCTCCAGGAATCCCTAATAAGGAGAAGACACCCCTCGAAGAGGTCAAAAATCTGCTCGCGCCGCTCGTCCAGATGACCGAACACTGTCCTACACGCGAAAAACGTATTGTGAGCAACTATTCAAATATGGCGACGCCTGTCAATCGCAATGTCGCGAGACCTACGCAAGACATTATGCCCTCCGCCATGAAAGGTGTGGTTCTCACGCAGACCGGTCAACCACTCGCGACACCTACCCCCGCCGAACTCGCGAACCTCTTCGTGAACTCACCCAAAGTTGGGCTCGACTTTGCAAAAATATTCGACTTCGAATCAGAGGCAGAGGATGACGATAGCGAGTCAGAAGAAGCAGCGATGCCACCTTCGCCCACGATCCGAGAACGGCCGCTCTCAGAGCTATCGAGTCATTCTTCTGGGTCGACGGGCGAGTCGACCTCGGGATCTGCGCCTTCTGCGCCTCCAACGCGGCTTCGCAAACCGTCCATCCGGGGTTCGGTACAAAGACCATCCGTTCGCAAAATAAGCAATATCCCCGCTTCTGCCTCGGACCCCACGGGACTTACTTCTTCCTCTCGCGTACGTGCGTCCAAGTCGACCAAGGCGAAATCGGGAGGGGAGGAGGCCACCCGATCGTCAGATAAACCTTCGATACCTGCCGGCCCGGCCGAGTACGACCTCTCGGACGAGGAGAACCTCCCGAGCCCATTCCTCCGACGGACGGAGCGCGAACGGCCGGGGCTTCCAGGCAGTGGGACGTTCAAGTCGAAACGACCGAGTACAGGGAACTTGTTGAGGGCCGTCGCAGCTGCGAATTCGGCGGCGGTAGCTGCGGGGGTGAAACCTGGGAGCAATGCCTCCAAGGTGTTGGGACCAAAGGGTACGAGATTATCATTGACGAATGGGAGGAAGACGTCGGAGGACGCAAGAAAGGTGTTGTCACGATCATGAGACAAAACGCACTGGTTTTTTCTCTCTCTCTCTCGGGCTGTTTTTTATGTTATGAACTTTGCATTGCAATACTTGATGTTCACGAGCGCATGTTTTCATCATCTATCACTTATGTGTTGACTGTAGGGAATGGAGATAGTACATAATCAATTCACGAGATCACTTGCTCAGGCTGTTTGTGCCTGTTCATTACAAAATCCTCCGAGGCCTTGCCGAGACCTATTGAGCACGCTCATTTACTCTTTTCCCAAGCCCAACTAGCGAGCTTCGCGATCAAGCGGGAGGCTTGAACATGCCCAATGAGGGAGTCAATGGAAGATATTTTTGGCGCGCCATTCCGATCATCGTACTCGTGGATATGTCCACCTATTGCTCTCCGATTCCGGGATGCTCGCCCAAGTCCAGTTGGTATCCAACTTTGGATGAAGCGCACGACTTGCGCGCCCTGCGTCCTTGAACATTTCCGTTGCCTCTGTACACATTTCCCGGTTACACTTAGATCAGACTGGGGTGAGTAATATGCTGTCCTTGCTGACAAGCCGTGCGCCACTCACGTCCTTTTAATAAGCACATGGGGCAACTATGACCCCAGCCAATCGAGGGAGGCGGTGATATCCATCTTACGTCCCGTGTCGGGAGAAAGGAGATATTGCAACCTTCTCATGATGGAGCGCATTGTCGGCGTCTTTCCAGTCGTCCTAGCAGCACGTACGCTCTGTGTGCCGGGTCGAATTTCACGCATCTAATCAGTCAGCATCCTCTCTTGCTCAGCATATCCTGTTCGGCACCAAGGCACCGGATGACTTTCAACCCGCGCACGGCTCAAGGATGAAGCCATACTTGATATAAATTTTAAGAGAGATGCCCTAATGTGCGTACCGTACACACGGAGTCCTTTCGTTCCGCAAATTTCTCATACACCTCGTCGATCAAATCGCACGCCCATTTGTTCGTCTTCCAATCTTCTGTACCGGACCTGTTTGTTCCAACGTTCCAGGGGTTGCCTTTTGTGTCATCCGGTGGTCTCTGCTTTGGGATAGGTGCGTTTGGTCGGTGTTGTCCTCGATTCGGTCTATCGTATCGACTGACACTTTTCTCTTTCGTTGTTTCCTTGCCCGATTTCTTAGCACTCGGTCGTCATTTGTATATGCCGCGTCCGTTCGCGGACTCTCCTAACAGGCACTATGAATTCTTTGCAAAGTCAAAGTCAAGCCCAAGTCCATGGAGATGGGTTTGACCATGCAAAATCAAACGATGGAGTTGACAAGGCTGTTCTTTTTGTGGCTCCGGGATCTTTGTCGTCCAGTCGCTGTCCCTCAGAGTTGCGGACTCTTCATGACGACGAAAACGGGACTTCGAGCAGCCGAGATCTAGAAAAGAGTGCGACGCAGCTCACAGGAAAATATGCCAAGTATGCGGGCGAGCCTCCAGATGGGGGTCTCAAGGCGTGGAGCGTCATCCTTGCGTGCGTGGACTACTGTATCTAGCGCATGTTTGGTACTGATAGCAACGACCGTGGGTTGTACATACAGGACTGGCTTGACAACGTGTGCGGCGTAGGTGGTTTTTGGTTTTGACTGTATTTCGTGCGGCTGAACTGGTTTTTTTTTAATGGCGAATAGGTTTGGATATGTTAACGCGTGGGGAGTGAGTGTTTGATGTATTTTGGAATCGTATATGCTGATGTATGGATAGATCTTTCAAGAATATTACGAAGAGGTGATGCTCCCTAATGAAAGCCCGTCAAATATGTAAGGCTCCATTGACGTTGGTCGTTCATTCGTCGTCGTTGACTTCGTTCGCAGTGCGTGGATTGGTTCTGTGCAGGTGGGTCGGCGCACTTGTTGTCCTGACAGAAGAAATATCGCTGACGATCCGATGCAAACTTGTTCCTTTGTGATTCCGAATTTCCTTGCATGTCTCGTACGACCTTCGCCCTACCGTATTGGCGCCACAAGTACGCTCTTGTCTTTCTCCCGGGACTCGTCACGGGACGGTTATTTGACATAGGATATTTCAAAATACCATACTTTTGTGCTAGTTGCCTCCTAGTAGTTTGTACCTTCCTTGTTGCAGAGTGCAAGGTGTATTGGCAGTTTTTCTTGGCGCAGGGAATAGGTCTTGGGGTGAGTTTTGCCTTTAATGTTTTATGTGAGCCATTGTGATGCTACCTTTTTCCTTTCGAATAGCTGGCGTGTGGGGTATTGTTCGGACCGGCGCTAGGGGTCGTATCACATTGGTTCTCAAAACGAAGGGGCTTCGCGTTGGGTATCAATGCCATCGGGTCGTCAGTTGGAGGGACGGTGTTTCCGATCGCAGCGCAGAATTTGATACCCCAAGTCGGGTATGTGTAGCAGTGTCTTTCTTCCCTGACGTGACTCTTATCATCGACTTACCAGGTTCCAGTGGACGATGCGCATTTTTGGATTTATACTGATCCTGATACTTGGCGTAGCAAACCTTGTAAGTTCTTACTACTCAACTCTTCGTCTTGTGATCCCTTTGAGACTAAACAAAGCCCATAATGATGGTGCATGGCACAGACGATAGATAGACGGCTCCCGCCTGTAAACGTGAAGGGTGGCATGTTCAATTGGGCTGCACTCAAAAATCCAGCATATGCTGTCTATTGCATTTCGGGTGTGACCACCTTTCTTGGGTTATATACTGGTGAGTTTGGTGTTTTCCTTTTGCCCTTCCTTCACTAGGTGTGAGATGTGCGACTGACGCGCGTCGGATAGTGTTGACCTACATACCCATCAGCGCCGTTCAAGTGGGCATTCCGAATGATTTTTCGTTCTATTTCATCGCTATCGCGAATGGCTCCTCCGCCTTCGGCCGGATTTCAGCCGGGCTTCTTGCGGATAGACTTGGTGAGTGTCAGCCTGCAAGCAAACACGTCTATCGCCTCTGGTGTTGATATACATGAACAGGTGCACTCAATATCATGGCCCCATTTATTATCATAGCGGCCATCATGACGTTCGTGTGGCCGTTTGCGACAAGCAAAGGTGCGCTCATTGCGATCGCTGTGATATATGGGTATGTGTACTATACCACCATTCTTTGTCGTAAAATGCTGAAAGTCTTCTCCGACGAGTTTCTCGTGTGGGACCTACGTCTCTCTCCTCTCCATCCCTGCCATGTCAATGGGTGCGATCGGCGACGTCGGGCGACGAACTGGGTTGTTTCTGAGCTTTGCTGCCTTTGGTGCGCTCGCTGGGCCGCCGATAGCTGGGGCCATCAATTCAGCGACGGGTGGCTTCAAGGACGTGGGGTGGTACGCTGGTAAGTACTTCAAGTTCTTTTCGTATTCCAAACATAACACGAGTTCTTGGGGGTTTGAATCAGGCGGGATCCTGCTGTTCTCGGTATGCTTGCTGCTGTTGACGCGGTATCTCCATCTCGGAAAGTTGACGGGCAAGTTCTGAATGGACCTTAAATATGATCACGGACATGCACGTTTGGGTAGCGTTATTTATAAGCATGCATATACTGTATACAATACGGTGGTTTAGAGCAGGCTTGAAGCTGGGGTTGTTAAGTTATAGCATCCGTACTACCAATGACACCTATTACCAATCGAACAACGCATGATGGAGCCATGGAGACAGTGATCCTATGATGAATGTCAGATCTCCGACGCCACTTGACGTTCACCCGCCGTCGACTGAGTGGCTGATGCCAGTCGACCGATACCATAGCAATACATACTTTCCGACTTGCCACGCACACGGCTTGCAACGAGTCAAACGATTAACAACCAGGTCCCGGACTCGACCGTCGACGACGTTCATACCCTCGACCGTGTACCCTTTTCCATTGCAGCAGACATCTGGATTGTGCGTAGTTGGGGTCTTAATGTAAACCCATCGAAGGGTTTGGACTTGGAAGGACGCGGCAGTGCAAGTTTCAACCCTGGTGAGTTCAATTGGTCGTTTATGAACAAGCCCAGCTCGGATTTTCTCTACCGGCACCCGCTTTCCTGACCTCGTAACCCTGGCATAGTTAATGCCAACGAGAGGTGAACCGGAAACGTGCAAACATGGTGATCTTCACAATCTTATTCGAGAACTGTTTTTTTGCTGGTCGTGCCATGAATGTGAACGCGGTATGCATCTGTAAAAATGCGCTCAACAGGCTGATCATCTCCAATAGCCAATCACTGAGGGCATACCGCGTTTGCTTACTTGGTTAAAAAGTAAATAAATGCTTGTGGTTCGAGTTTCCCGTTCAATGTTTGCGTTCATTGGCAGAGCTGGTGTATACGTTGGTAGCAAGGAAATGGCTCCCATCAAATCCATCGAGGGCCCGCGGGGGAACCACGCTTGAAACCACGTTTCCCCACCAACGCCGGTCTCTTTGGTGTACAACAATTGTCGCAAACGTTGTGATCCGTCACTGTTGCTCCAACAGTTTGTCGACGGGAAGCATACTCAAGGTAGAAACTGCCTGTGTCAGTGCGGCCACGCCAACAACCCAGGTGTGGTCGAGGGAGAGATGAGTCTCCCACTTATTGGGCGACGCCGTTGTGGCTGTCTTTCCTATGAACTACGATTCGCTGAAAGATGCACAGTCGGGCTTGGGTACTACGGTACGGGTGCTGCGACGTCATGGACAAGAGCACGGGCATTGTCCCTGTGATCGCAAAAGTCAGGTCACCTAATTACTTTTACAGAAGGTAACCCGAACTATGCTAAGAGTTGAGTGTCGGCTAATTCAAGGTCTCACACGTCATTTCCGTCTCGAAGTCGAGGTCGCATCAACGCAATTCCGTATTTGACGGTAGCGTTTTGTTCGGTGGTCGGTTGGAGAAGCTGGTGGATGCAATGTTGGTAAAGCTAGACAACTTGGTTGGAAATTTGATAGAGCTAGGCAATAGCGTATGGTGTTCATAACCACACCCTTGCAATTACATGTCCACAGAACCTACGAGTACAATTCAATCAGCTTGTGCGCCAAGCTTATTGCTTACTGTGCCGCAAACGTCAGTTACTTTCTCAGTTCCGGGCCAGCACAGCATCTTTTTTATTGGTTTGCGCAAACTTAGGCGACACCCGGATACGCCCATTTACAAAAGCAGCCATGTTTTGTAAACATTCCCTCGAGTCTCAGCAATTGAGGGACGGGCTCGCGTTTGAGCACGGCCACCAAGAACAAACTCTACTTGCGACTGGTAGTGACGTTGTCGAGTTTCACCTGGCATTCGCTAACGATCAGAACTGGCGGACTCTGTTCGACCTGGGCCGCTGTCCATTGGTAGCCCTGGTTTTATCTTATGACACGCTTACATGGTTGTGACGACTATGACATTGGCACACGTCCATATACCAGTCACTTGGTGGCCTCAGCGGGAGTCGTGTGAAACGTTCTGACAGACTTGCGCCTACAAATGTACTTGCCAAACCACTCGTTCATGGCCTGGTAAGCCTTCGGACTTCTGTAGTTTGCAATCATTGGGGTTATTCATGGCGTCAGTTCATCCAGGTGCTCTTCATATCTACCCCCAAATTCGAATGTACGGGTGAGGGTGCTTTTGCTTGCATGGCCAAATTGTCAAGTTAGCATCTATGTCTTGAGCCCAACGATGCGGTCCTACTAATGCTGTCACCAAGGATTTGGAAAGGATTATACCGTACCCAAGTGTCACCGGTCAATCCCCCTTTGGAGATCTAAATGCCCTGCTTCCCTGGACGTGGAATAGCAACGTCACGCCCGCGCTTATTGACCCATTTTTTGGTCCCGTCCGCGTAATCCAGGCTAGGGGTTATCCGTTCGATGTATAAAATGGGCCGACACTCGGGGAGGTTGCATCCACGCTTCTCACCCATCATCTGAACTCAGTAACACATCATGTTCAGCCCTCTCGGGAAGCTTCTTTGTGCCGCGGCGCTCGCGGGTGTCGCACTTGCGCAAGTGCAAAACATCTCCGTCCCCATACCCGCTTCGGGGACCAACCTCACCGCCGGTCAGAATTTCACCGTTCAAGTTGAAAGAACCCTGGTGCGTGCCACACTTCGGAGCTGTTCATTGTTCCTTCCCCAACTACCACTATGAAGATGATCCTGACTCACTGACATTGGCATAGCTACCATCTGAATCCTACGAGCCTGTTACGGACGTCGGCCTCGTGATTGCCTCCTGTTCCTATAATCAGTGTCAAGACCCCAACCAGTACCTGGGCCAAATCCTGCACAGCGGCGCTTACGATCCACAGTCATCCGACGCGATGTCCGCGAATCAAAACTTCACTGTACGAGCGCCAGACATGTACGATGGTTACTCGCAGATCACTGCTGCACTCTTTTACGTATACGGGGTGTGTGTCTCCCTCTTTTTTCATTGAGTGTCTTGGTTGCAGAACGCAGAGGCTGACACCTTGTGAAAGCCGTACTCTACCCCCAAGGTGGTGTTTGCGAACACCACGGTTAACATCCAGGGTGCGGAAGGTTGAGGACGCCCGGATAGTTTGGCCTACACACAACATCATTTTCGGGATTTAGGAGTACTTTGAGTGAGAAACGAAGGGCCGGCCTTGCGTTTGAGATTAGTTGCATATCATTTAAGGGATGTCTATATTTTACGTCTCGAGTTTTAGGCGAATAATCCCAAGTGTTTGTGTGTACGTGAACTCAGCAAAGGGATGTCCATCTGGTGATCATCCTCTAGGATTGGTCCCGTTCTCGATCATGCAATACGGTTTCTAACCATGCCCCGAGCGAGGTGGTGGGTATGAATAGGCGCAGCAGATAGGTGGTCTCCAGGAAAAAAGTCTTGAGGGACGAGAACTTGGATGACCGCAGGGTCTACTTTGATAAGTTACAGACAAAACTCGTACAATACAATACATAGGGCATGTAAATACTTGGCAAGCACAGGTTAATAACACGGATCAAAAACAAAATAGAAAAAAAATCACGTACCACGACACACGGTTGGCAGAGATATCCTATCTAACCCCCACCGTCCGTTTCGTCTTCCTCCTCGTCCTCATTCAGGGTCACCTTTCGTTTGATGAGATACCACCACGCCGAAACCGGTCTCACGGTATCCCTCAACCCGTTCCGAAACAACTCCGTCTTCTCTGTCGAACAAATCTGCGCTCCCACCGATCCTGCAATCAACACCGTCTCCATCACCTCCCCATTATCATCCAACGTCACATCTAAACATGCATACCCACACGGGACGTCCTGACTCTCGATTGTCGGATACGGAAAGCCGTCCAATGCAAGATACGGGGCGCGCTCGCGGACCGTGTAGACCGCAGCAAACTGGGAAGGACTCAGTTGGAGCGGATCGGCAGGTCGGAGGAGTTTCTTGGGTTCGTGCTCCCGGATCCGTTCTTCGTTGAGCGTGTTGCCTTGCCATTGACCGCGTTCGTTGAAGACACAAAACGCGGTGATCCATCCCGATAACCACTGAGGACCACTTCCCAACTCCCGATGAGCGATCCTGTTCCAAAAGTCGAGGTTGTCTGGATGGGTGGGGTGATCGTAGGCATTGACGAAACGGGAGAGAATGGGTCGGAGGAGATGGTACCATGCGATTGTTTGGATGCCGTACTTTTTGAGATGCTCGAGACGCTGGAGAATGGCTTGCCAGTCTTTCTTTTCACCCTCGAGCGTGACCTTGGGGATCCCACATCGGAGGGTAAACTTGTACGCAAAGTAATCTTTCATCATGCCCATCATTACGATGGTACATGTCATTTTGTCCACTGCGGTCGTCGTCGTGAAATTGGGCAAGATCCAATCGCGTAGGGAAGGGTCCGTAATCTGCTCTTCCATCATTGCCGCCATCCGATGTACCATAGATGCCGCGTCCATGGTATACCGGTTCCCCCCCGATTCGACAACCAACTCGCGTTTCCCTTCGTGAGCGACAAATACCTTGCGAAGCGCCTCCGCATGCCCGTTGACGAAGAAACTAAACTGCGTCATGATCGCGAGCCAAACGTCATCCGGGCGCACGATGAGTCCCCGATGATTATTGTATGCCTCGATAACGGTGTCTACGAACCCATTTCGTCGGGGTATGATGTCTCGCATCACATCACGGTCGGAAGAGAGGCACGTCTGCAAGAGTTCACTACAGAGTTGACTTTTCTCTGGGGCTACGGCGCGGAGGAGGACAAGCGAAGGGCTCTCGTCCGACCGCACTTGTAATCGGTCATATTCTGTGAACGATTCCGCAGGGTGGGGTGTAGGGCAGAACGATATCGGGTACAATGGCACCAGCGCTGGTAGGGGTGCCGGTGGTGATATTGATGTCATCTGTCAGCAACCATGGAAACAAAACATGTGTGTGTCATTGCCATTTCCACATACAAATAATGATATCCAAACTTACTGTCCATGAGCTGCTTGTGACTTCTGACTCGGAATCAACGACGATCCCGTCCACATGTATAGTCGGCGAGGGTCGAAAAGGTGATAGAGGTGCCCGACGTGACTTTTGAAGCCGGGACGACTGTGTGCGCAAGCCTCTCCAGGCAGGTACGGAATGCGCGCTAGGGACTCCGAGCGACGTAGCATCACTTCCTGTTTCAGAACTCAAGACGGCCGAGACGGAGTCTTCGGTGAATCTGCTCCCAGAAGGATGTTGGTAAAAGGTACTATGAACACGACCGGTCGGGGAACTGGGTGGCGACTTTTCGGACGGCGAGGTTGGTTCCGAGCGGTGTCGCGCGGCACCGGACACTTTGCGAAACATGATCTGGTATGTCAATGGGGGGTGGTACGGCGGCGCCGTTGGACTTGACTTTGTCGTGGATACTGACACAGAATCGGACACGGTGGTGTCGTAGTACTGGAATTCCACGCGGTGATATCGCCAGTGAACCGAGCTGCGGCATAAATTTGGCCCATACTGTGGGGGTCGTTAATTGCGTCGTTGATAGCCACAAATAGGGCGGTGTTCGACTTCCAGACTAAGATACATGATGTACAAGCCACAAGGAGTTACTTATGATGTCCCGACCAGTAATAGTGATGTTCTAGATGCATTCAACCACGTTTCGTTGTTTATGTAAAGAGACAATACTTGGCATTGTGAGGGTGTACAGGATCAACAAGTAGTAAATAATGATATATTCAAAGCAAAGATCTTGTGTCACTCCCAATCAGCCTAAGCACCTCATGCATTGAATCTCCAAGCACATCTGGTTTCAGCTGCGGAACCTATCCCAAAAGCCACACAAAACGTCACCAAAAAAACGCAAACAATGGGACCGCACGACTCACGAGATGTCCAGACCCCATGACTGTGTGCTGTGTCGTTATCCGGTGTTCAGCCGCATCCAAAATCTCGGCCTTTGCCGTTTTTGATCTGCGTACAAAGCTTCGTCTTCACGCACCAACGAGTGCAAAGAGAATGAACACGTACATAAATTCCTCGAATTCCGCCCAGATGATGTGTACACCTCGCTTACCACTCTCGTTGAGGGCCGTACACACCGTAGCAAGCTGTGAAGGTTCGATCGTGTGCGCCAGACACGCGTACAATGGCGCCTCCTCGTCCTTGCGTACCCTCGGGGTGACGTACGATGCTTGCCCCTCCAACGTCATCACCTCTTCAAACGCATGTTCCTAACGAGCGACAACTTATCGAACGACACAGTTCCTCCAGTCAGAACTCTGGCACGTACCACATACAGATCGAGTACTCTCGGGTCCCATCGAGCCCAGATACTTTTTCCACTTGTCGCGAGCCAACGTTTGAGCTCTGTGCGAGAGGGCCACGTGTCGCGTTTGGCGAGTGCGCCGCGGACGTTAGCAGCACCGTGAATCGAGCGGGAGTCTGTTGGGGACATGAAAGGGAACATGAGCGTTGGCTCGAGGAGGATCAGTGCATTTGGATACGCAGGAGAGAATTTGGTCAATGCGTGTACCCTGCGGTCAATTGTGATCGCGCTCAGCGTTTGAAACGGACGATCGGGACGAGGAAAGGAGTGGCATACCACACAGTGCAACTGCCCGAGTGTCCCATACCGACGATATTGTATCCTCGGAAACGTGGCAATGACAAAAATCCATTCAAATAGGCAGCCAGATCCATGGTTGCTGGTGGGACAGATCATGAGTATCGGGGATACGATGGTTTCCGGTGAACGATGATAGGGACTCACTGCAGGTCCCATCAGATCCTTGCTGTGCACCTTTCGCCTTATGTTCGTCGAGAAGATGGCGATTGAGAGTGGCTGCCTCGCCGTGGTTAGGAAAGTCAATCGCCCATATTTCCCGAATATCATAGGTGGCGTCCTGGAGACTGAGCAACCGCGTGATGGCTATATGGTATTGTTCTTTGCCTGTCAAGGGCGACAGGGGATAGGTCACACATAGGGTTTGTAGAAGGACATTTGGACGTACAGCCTGAGATACCATGAGTGAGGATCAAAGTCATCCCGCATTGTGAGACGGGGTAACGCAACGCAGAACATTTGAGCGACACAGCGACGCCTCCTAGCGTAGCTGATAAGGGGAACTCATGTCGCTCTGGTAAAATGGCTCTAGAAGTAATACCACTATGCATCACGCCTGCGACTCTGATCCAATAAAGAGCACACGTTTTTTTTGCTGAGCGTGATCTAAAAATGACATTCCCCCGGAAATTGGATCAACGTTCCCGCAAATGAATCAATGTGCATACGTACGAGGGAGAGCACTGACGTTTGCGCTTGCTGCGGCTTTTGACGGTGACGACTCGAACAAATTTACGACCATCATAGGCGAATCACCAACCAGGGCGTGGGCGAAAGAAATCCGCCGGATGTGGCGGCAAGGAACAGCCTTCTGTAACTTATGTAGTCTTGTATACATGGAGGTCTAGCATCTTGGGAAGGTACATGTCAAGATGTATTACTTTCAAGCAAAGTAATGTGAGCAGCTTTGCAAGCCCTAATCTGACGACCCAGAGTCAAGATAGATACAACCTGATTCATATGTACAGAGAAATAAGCCCAGTTGAGTATTCCATATGTTACCACCTTGTGGTGCCAGCGGAAAACGGCCATCTCTGCAAAGTACGCCATCGTCACTTCAAAATTGCACCCGTAAAAGGTACACTACCTATAACTCGGTGCCCGATGCTGGGAATAAGACAACGAGGGCACTGTTCCCAGCTGCAACACACCCAACTCCCCTACCATCACACAACCCTGCGAGGATTCGGCATGGTCGCAAAAAGGCTGACGGACGATTGATTGAAGCTAATCTGGCGATGCATCGTACCGAGTGCTGCTTCATTGTTTGGTTTTGATGGGAGGGAGTTGATCGGGAAACACATCTGGTCGGGTTGGTGGTACACCCCACTCCGGCACGTCTCTCGGCCGGGCAATTCTCTTTGGCTCCCATTCCTGTTCAGCCGCCGCACTCAATTTCTATAAAACGTCTGAGATGGGCCCCCTGATATGGTAGAGGACCGACACACGCACATAATACTCTTCTCGAATGTCAAACCTTTTCTTCGATTTGTCGAGTCCAAGGGCTTCTTTTTGAGACAGCTGTGCAGGATGTAACGAAGGTAAGAGGGAGCATGATGGATATAATGTAAACTTGCCTGCTTGATTCTCTTATCCTGCAAGTCATAGCGCGTTTGGGTGAAGGATTGGAGACCAAATGAAGCGCCGACCATGATGAGCACGAACGATAGCCCAAACAATGCAGGATGTCGTTTAAAGTTTTTCTGGAATGAAGAAGAGTTCAATGAGTTGGATTGAAAGGTTGGCATGCTTGATAGCCTTGCAAGACAAAGAGTACTTGGTCGAGCGGAAGGAGGCCCTGGGTATGATTGCCTTTTTCGGACAGCGATACCTGGAGGTCGGTCGGAATCGTCGGATTAATTTGTTCGTGCCAAGTCGGATCCCATTTCTACCACGACTCTCACCGACAGTCTGTCATGCCTGGTACGCCTTCAAACCGATCTTCGACAGTCGACTCACGACCTATGCTCCGTACAGTGACTGTTGTTCTCGGCGCCCAATGGGGCGACGAAGGCAAGGGTAAACTCGTTGACATCCTCTCCTCACAAGTCGACGTCTGCGCACGGTGTGCAGGCGGTAATAACGCTGGTCATACCATCGTCGTTCCAATTGGCCCAGAGAAGATCCCGACGACCTTTGCTTTTCATTTACTCCCGAGCGGTGTGTATGATGGATGACGTGATACCGCTTTGATCAGTCATGATCAACTACATTTGTAGGCCTCGTCAACTCTCAGTGCATTGGACTCATCGGAAACGGTGTGGTCATTCATGTCCCCTCGTTCTTTGAAGAGCTCGACGCTCTGGAGAAGCAAGGTGAGGGGAGAGGAGGTTGTTCTTCAGCATGGTATCTGACATTATCCAGGCCTCCGATGCTCTGATCGGATACTCGTTTCCGATAGAGCCCATCTCGTCTTCGACTTTCATCAGATCGTCGATGGCTTGAAGGAGGTGGAACTGGGTGGTTCAAGGTCTGTTCGTCCTCATTGCCCCACCACACTGATATAACGTTATTATAGCATCGGGACTACGAAGAAGGGCATCGGCCCTGCGTATTCCGGCAAAGCGTCACGCTCCGGTCTCCGTGTACACCATCTGTTCGATCACAATACATTTGCGGACAAATTCCGCAGGATCGTGGAGGGTCGTTTTAAACGCTATGGCCATTTCGAGTATGACACTGAAGGCGAGATTGAACGGTACAAGGCAGGCATCGCATGACACTGTGCAACCTAGTCATTAACGAGCTCGTATCCGTGTAGCACCTGGCTGAACGATTGAAACCGTTTGTCATAAACAGCGTCGCCTATATTCATGATGCTCTGGCAGCACAGAAGAGGGTTCTTGTTGAAGGCGCGAATGCACTTATGCTCGACATTGACTTTGGGACGTATCCTTATGTGACATCCTCCTCAACCACGATTGGTGGTGTTTGTACTGGCCTCGGGATCCCTCCAAAGGCCATTGGGACTGCGATAGGCGTCGTCAAGGCGTACACCACTCGTGTTGGTGGTGGTCCGTTCCCCACTGAACAGCTCAATGTGAGTCGATCCGCACATTCACAAGATCACTTTCTGAGGATGTTGATAGGACGTTGGTGTACATCTTCAAGAGGTCGGCCGAGAGTATGGCACGACGACTGGACGTCGTCGCCGTGCTGGTTGGCTGGATCTCGTTGTCATGAAGCATTCCTGCCTTATCAATGGCTATGACACACTGAACTTGACCAAACTGGACGTTTTGGAAACCCTCCCCGAGATCAAGGTGGCCATCAGGTACATCGTCGACGGGAAAACGCTTTCCCATTTTCCTGGTACGTGTGAGGATATCTTTGAGGAAATGGATCTAAACATGGTTGGTAGCTGATCTGGAGGTGTTGTCGCAAGTGGAGGTGGTGTACGAGACCCTTCCTGGCTGGCAGACGCCCATCACGTCTGCGAGCAGCTATGACGATCTCCCGGATAATTGCAAGAAATACGTAGAATTTATTGAGAATTATCTTGGCACACCGATAGAGTGGATTGGTGTTGGCCCTGGCAGGGCGAGCATGATAAGCAGGGGAGGCTGTGTATTTAATTAGGGAGTTGATAGAATGATCAATTCCCACGCCACATGAAGGGTGGAAATGTGACTGTGTTTGTTCACACCCTTGGTCACTCTCGGTCACGACCTCCGTCACTCCCCCGCCGCCGTTACGACCCCGTCACACCGCCCTCTTCTGAAGAAGAATTCTAAGCCGGGTTGGATATGAATGCGATGGATCCGGTTGTCCACCACAACCCTTCCCAAAGTACTTTGTCCCCCGTCTCGTCCTCGCGCAGACGAGGCTCCAGAGAAAATGAAACTCCTGCCCAGAGATTGAAAAGGGAGAAGGCTGCGGAAAGGCAACGGAGAAAGCGAGAGCGTGACCGTCATGTCAATAACCTGAATGCTGCAATGTCCTACCCACAGCCGACCGAACCTCCACCTCCCCCACAACCACAGCCACCACAGCCTCCCCCTCATGAAGCCTTTACTGGCCAGGAGCTCTCCCCCGAGGAGCTTGCACGCAGGGAACGCGTCCGAGCAGCTGCGCGAGAGCGACAGCGGAAACACCGCACCCTCGTGAAACAGCGCAAAATGAGGGAACTCGGTCTAGACATGACAAGCGACATGTTACCTGGCATCGAGGAGGTTCAGTTTCGAGTGAACGGACAAAACGAGTATCAAGTGTTGCCACACGAAATGGGGCACCCACATCCGATGAATCCACTGGATCCATCGTTTCCTCAGCCGCCATTGACGGGTGGACAGACTTTTGCGTCCACGGTGTTGTTCTCGCTTTCATGTGCGTTGGTGTTGAAGCAGCAGTTGCTCCGGGCGTTGTCCCTCACGAGCGAGGATCTCGCGTCGTTGGAATCCATCATTGCGGATGCGTTCGACCAGTGGGATCATCAGGTATGTCGCTCGCTTTCGGAGCATGTCGGGCACTTAGGACCACGTGTTTCTAGCGACGTATGCACTTTGCCCAACAAGCTGCTGCGGCAAAGGCGGCGGATGGGACGATGGCCGGACCGTCTGCACCCCCCTTTCCAGACATGAACGACCCCTCGGCTAATGGCTTTGGTGAACAACCACCACCTCACCCCAGTGAATTCCGCGCGCGTTTTCATCGTCCGCTCGTTGCGCCATCCCCTTTCCGAAATTTCAATCCAGCGGACTCGACCACGGCGACGACGTCTACGCCAACGTCCACACCGGGGTCCGGCCCGCCATCGGATCCGATTGACCCACATTTGAGTGGGGTGGAGATGGGGACTGGAGATGGACGACAAAAGGTGACTGTGGACCCTGACACGGAAGGTGTCGTTGGACGCCTCGAACGACCGTGATTGCACTAGACTTTCCATATCTCTCCATTCTTCACTTCCACTTGCCCTATGTTCATTTCTCATCTTCCATACTGCCAACATCACACACACGTGTAAATTAATTTCTCCCCCACCTATCACGCGTTTTCACTTCTTTCACTGCCTTTCCACAAGACAGTTGACGCTTCCGTTGGTTAATAATGTTTGTGACTTGGCAACGCTTCACGATGTGCGTACATATGTACCCGGTCGCGGGCCGCCCTGTATTATTGCCATCGTTGTTGTATGCTTGGGAGTCATATTGCGAAGCCATCAACACCTAGTCTTTCATGTCATGAAGCTGCGTGTTTGCTGCCACGAAAAAACTTCAGAATGTACTAGCGGATAGCCGTGCCTTAACGTGCTGATTGTCAGGAGTAATACCAGCCTAAACCAATCTTTCATGAGAATGCTCCACCAGGGGGGGTTACGTTGATTTGAAGCGGAGATGGAATATCTTGCACCCATCATTGGCAGTGTCGCCAAAGGTGGCATCAACCCGTTCAAGTTTTCTTTCCTCCCTTTGCGTGTTTCTTGACGACCATGGCTCTCAGTTTTATTGGGTATGCCCTCCTTTCTCTTTTTTTCTACTGTTTGCGTTGTCGCTGACGACGTGTACAGAAAACCTATATCGCTCATCTCTCATTCTGATGTTCGATACCGGGGCATTCTCGCCGGTATTGATCCAGCTGCCTCGACGATCCAGCTTTCGAATGGTAGGCGTTTGCCCGCTTTTTGTCACAATCGTCTGGCTGACTTGTCTGCCACCCCTAGTGTACTCTATGGGTACAGAGTCGCGAAAGTGAGTCTCATTTTCCCTTTTCGTTACCTGTCCCCCCCAAAAAAAAAGATGAAACATGACGGATGTAAAAAACGAGCCTACGCTCGTACGTCCGAGAGCGCATTTACTCGTGTGGATTATTCCGTTGCCTTCCTGCTGACCGTACCATCCCTCTCTAAACACGTCACGTACAATGCTAATTACGTGCGACAGACCTCCTGCCGAGTTTATCCCACCGGTTCAAGAACCATACCAGTACATCATCTTTCGCGCTTCTGAAGTAAAAGACCTCGCCGTCGATGAACCTCCGCCGCGCCGCAGCGTGCATGATGATCCCGCCGTGCTGGGGGTACGTGTCTCATCTCTTTTATCTACTAGTATTGGGCCATGCCAAGTGTGATGATGTATTACGGATGTAAAAGAGAGTCAAATGACTCGTGTATCCGAGAGCGCATAAAACTCATGTGGATACTTCCGTTGCCTTCCTTCTGACACATTCCTCCGCGCTTATGTTTCCCTGACGGTCACGCTGACGTGTGGCACTAGGCATCCGCACCTGGGATAGCACCACCCCAGTATCCGCCGTATGGTTCTCCGTATCAGCAACAAGCGGTTGCTCAGCCACCACCTCCACAACAACCGCCGTCTATGCCGTACCCACAGCAACCACACATCATTCCAGAGGTACCCCAACCACCGCAAGTCGCAGCTATTCCTCCAGCTGACGTTCCAAGCACGAGTGCCAATGGACGCCGCCCTGTCAACTCTGTACAAACGGCTGCGGCATCCCTTGAATCTGTTGAACGTGCGATCGGGGACTTGCGTGGGACGAACGGTCCCATTGGCAGAGGGGGCCGTCGTGGACATCACGGCCATGGGCCAACCGCCAAGGGTAGTGAACTCAAAG
>JBBPQP010000778.1:0-17513 GCA_038092555.1 Boletus subgraveolens
CTGGGTCGAGAAGGCGACTTTTACAGCGTTTGAACTTGACGTGTACCTACGTTTGATTTATGTGGGGTGATGAAGTGTATGTCTTGAAATGAATCACAGTACTTCTGGCATGATCTGGTACGGCGAAACCCGACGTGGAAGTAGCTACGGAGCATGCAGGCAAAATCCCATAAAAATTGGGCAATCATGTGTAGCTCAAGCCTCAGACCAAGATAATTGGCTGGTTCACGATACCCTGATTGTTGTTCATACGATCCCCCGTGTCACGGTATACTTGCTGGTTAATATGTTGCCCACCAGGGGACGATCAACATTCCCTTAACATCCGCGACGATACTACCAACATATTGCTTGACAGACGAAAGAAATATGTCCTCACCATAGTGATGCCCTCTGCGTTCTTGTCATCGGTGATGGCCCCACACTAACATGGTAACTATCCCCGCAGCAGCCTCTGCCTCTCTCAGCTTTCTCTAGAAAGACCTCTCCGCGGAGAGCTCCATCTCGTGCGCTCTTCACATCTGTTCCTCTGCCTTACAAGTAGCTCGCTTGGCAGCTTCCTGTGCCAATGGAACAGCCTCTTCCACTTGCCGTTTTTGTTCTTTTACCTTTCGATGGGTTTCTTCATGTGTTCGTCGCTTCTGCTCTGTCGTTGAACCTGCTTATGGGGGAATGAGGATGTAGAAAGTTGTGTGGAATTGCGCTTGCAGGGTTATCGTGGTGGCACTCGACGACCACGAGGACTCAGCTGTATTGCCTAGCAGAAACTTGGGTCCATGTCGGCGTTGGCATCACTAGAGTCGGATCCAACGATCGAGACACAGTGTCCCTGAATCGTTACTGTCTCGTGAGATGAACTGCTGGGTCGACTTGATGCGAGATTGATACTCACCATTCCAGAGGGCGTACTGGTCTCGTCCTTGCTTTCGAACGCGAAAGTGGATGGAAATCGCACGGCCCAACCTGATCAATAGCAAACATACGAGTCTGCATGCTTTATCCGGAAACTGCTTGAGGATGAGGGAATCAGTGACGTTCTTTGATCAGTCGCACACTCATGCAAAGTCATCCGGGATGATTGCGTCACTTCCCGCTCCTACGTTTCTTTCCAACGGAGTTCAGACTAGTATATACTTGGACTGTATTGCATGTTACCGCTAGCTGTTACAAATCGCTGGGCTGAGATAGTATAAGGACGGGGTTCCCCAGGAGTTGGGGTGTCATTGCTTTGCAGTAGGCGTGCTGCGTAGACCTGAATCGTGTCGTAAGTTGGCTCGACAGGGAATATGATAGAGGGAGGGTTCCGAAGGTTATCTTCATAATGGGTCCGACGCTGGAACAACTTTAACGCATACGAGGTTACTGAGGTAGCAGTTGGTGTCCGAGGCCATCACTGAAACCAAGACGCCATGCTATTACCTTCTGTCATCGGCGGGTGAGCCCAAATATTTGTCCGTGGCTGGAGGGAAAGATACCGGCGTGTGATGAGTTTGAGATTATGTGCCCGATGATCCGATACTTGGCGGTCTTATTTTTCATGGTGACGGAGCCATAAGGTCATTGTAATTTGGTCTTCTAATGCTTAATGCAGCGGAAAGCATTCCGATTATGATGCGTGACGACAACTGACTTATAAGGTCCCTTTAACATTTTGTCGTAGATGGCGTGAATGCGAAGAAATGACTAACGTGCCAAAGCAACTAAAATTTTGGTTACGCCAGGGATTCCGTTGTATGTAAGACGGTCCGCTTTCCCCTGGGCCACCACATGAACGATGTCATGCTTTCGATGTCAAGACTGGTGATAGCATTACAGGCGCGTTCTGGTGGAAGATTTACATGCCCTGGATGTAGTTTGTGGTGTAAGTAAAGTACATGAATAGTTCGGCTTAGTATCAGAACCTGAAAGCACGACTATCATCTATGTCTTCCGGGCCATCTTCGTCGCTGATATTCCCAAAGTCTTCGTCTGCCTCGTCATCCTCATCACTGCTACTCCCAAAGTCTTCGTCTGCTTCAGCGTCTTCAAGCTCACTATCTTCCGGATCTTCAAGCTCGTTGTCTGGGTCACACCCACTTCCTTCGCATTCCCCATCCTCGGGTGCTTCCTCTTGAATACCGGCTCCATCGTTACTGGTGTGGTCGCTGTACTCGGTGTCATCGTGCTCATCAACAGGAGTGGATATCCCATCGTCGGAACTGTTGGTATTTTGTCCGTTCTGGGTTGGTGGCATTGAGGGATGGTATTGGGCATGGTGACCCACACCGATACCTGAGTAGCGCGCAAACATGTCGCGATCAGCGAAACTAGGGAGATGTCAGTTTCCTGGAACCCTAGGATAGATAAACACACATGTTAACATAGTATGCTGCCCAGTCGTCAAAAGTATTTGTTTGCCGAGCGACAGATGGGCCATAGCGGAGCAATGAGTCAGTATGGCCATCCGCAAATGCAGGGATCAAGTGACAAGCGCGGATGACGAGAGACGGGTCGATAAAGCCGAAGGCGGCGCCCGAGTCCGAGGGGACAAAGCCGATCTTCGGAAGGCGAGCGCTATTGAGTCCCCAATGGTAACCAGGTACGACCCCGAACCAGCGAACCCATAGAAATTCCATGGTTCGCTCAATGCCAGAATAATGAACGGTGATGAAGAATGCACCTAAAACTTCAGCATACCAGAAGGGATGGGCATTTGGGCCATCCTCGCGCGAAAGCAACATGATGGCAGCACCATGTCCTGGACGTAAAGTGTCTTGGTCACGGTGCATATCATATGTCGTGTAATTGATTTGTAGACGTTTTGGGCGGAGGACCTTGTTGAGGCTATTGACGAATCGAACCGAGTCTTGTTCCTCGCTGGAGAACGTCTGCTCGTCGCCATCGTAATCATGAACTAGAAGTCGTGATAGTAAATGATCCTTGAGTTTCGGAATGAAGTCCTGGACAAAGTCAGTGTGAACACGGTGTTGCTTCATCAAGCTACAGTGAAGTGGACCTGACCTCCAATGCCGGATCATTGGGCGAACTTCGAAGGAACTCTGCCAGGTTGAAGGCATTGGCCAGGGAATACGACAATCAGTGATGGAGCTCATGTGGGACTTCCGAGTCAGTCGTGTCTTTCTTCAGGTCTATATTTTCATTGAGATCTACATAGTAAGCGTCGCACTGGCGCCGAACTCGAGTGTGTCGCTGCTCCTGCTTGGCGATCTGCCCTGCAGGATTCTTGTTGGTACATTGGTAGAAATTTTTAATGCGTCGGTGAGAAGCCTCTCCCTGGTTTGGAACATTGTTGTTGACTCTTTTGCAAAATGGTGAAGCAACTCGGAGTTGGCTTACGATTTGGGTAGTATACGAATCCGTTGTTCCAAACAGCCGGATTGTGTGCACATAATCTCCTAGGGCATGTAACTTATACGTATTGAGGTTGAAAGTCTTGGGGTGGGCACCGGAAATATTACAGGCAGTTGTGTTCGATGTGTTGAGTTGACCTTCCTTCCGTCTCCAGCGCGCGGCTGTCTCAGATTGCAACTCCAACGTGTTGAAGGCTCAGCACGTGAAGTCTTGGAACTTCCATAGCCGCCGGCCAAGAAGACGAGTAACTTCATCAAGAAAAGCGAGTGATTCGTCGGTATGGAGTCGTAACTTGGCAAGGGAATGTCAGTGAGCAAGCCGAAAGAGGAGATTCCGTACGATAGCGTCATGTTCGGGAGGGAACAAATCCTCAAAAGCTGGGATCATACACTAGGAGTGACTTTTAGTACATGCACATGTATATCGAGTCATATATAGTATCATACCTGCGGGATGTCCTCAAAGTGTCGAGCTGCACACTGACGAGTGTCTGATACATTGGGGGGGAATCGGCGAATTGAAGCTTTCCCAAATGGTAGTACCTGGTAGAACCTTAGAAGGTAGCTTTGTCATATGAAACATCAGACCAGGACAACAGTGGACACACCGATCATTTAGAATCGGTACCAAGCCCGGGTCAATGGAATATAGAAGTCGTAAGAGGTGCTTGAATACTGATTTGAATACTCCTAGTTCAAATTTATGGAGAAGATCAACGACGAGAATGCGATAGATACACCACTGGGACCAAGACAGCACGCTATGTGTTTGTTTGAATGCCAAATAAACTCCAAAGTTCTCTGACACCGCGCTTCTGCTAGATTCCATCATAGTTATGTACGAGATCATCTGCAAGTTCTGCTACATATGTCTTTATCTGTATAATTTTAAGTGAATTGTAACACCCGTGCGAGTTGATTTGCCAATGATTTGAGCTCCGGATGTTATCCTAAAGGTCTTGTGTAATTTTAATGACAATGTAATTCCCCTGCAGGAAACTCATCATATTTTGTCGTGCTGCTATTTTTCCTCAGCATTAAGTGTAGATCCAAAGCCCACACCACTCTGACAGTCCAGTACAGCTGTTTCGTAACACAGACCCTTTGACCCAGGCCTACAAAGGTAATCCAGGCTGAAGGATGTAAGTGTTCATAAACATCACCTACCAGTACAGTAGTACTGGCATACATTTAGTGTACAATGGTAGGAAAAATAAATGTTATGAATGCACAGTCCAATGTGGGATATCAGATAACCAGGTCCCAGTTTGTATTGGATGCTTCAGAATTCGAAGCCATTGCTGCCAAAGCCACTGTCGTCATTGTCACCATCACTATTATCATCATCATCATCATCACCATCACCCTCCTCCTCCTCCTCCTCCTCCTCCTCCTCCTCCTCCTCCTCCTCAGCCTCATCATCTTCCTCAGCCTCATTGTCATCATCAGCCTCTTCCTCATTCATTGATCCCTCTCTTCTATGTCCCTCACCTGTCTCACTTACATCCTCATTGCCATCATATAGATCTGGTTCATCAATGGCTATTGATGGCTCATCCTGTGTGGTGAAACAGCTGGTGTTTGACAATGGTGGATTATATTGGGCATGGTATCCCACTCTGATACCTGCATAGTAACATGCAAACATGTCACAGTTGGCAAAGCTAGAGAAAGTGTCAGGGGTATGGGAGCTTTAGAGGACAGGTACTCACATGTTAACATAATATGCTGTCCAATCATCATTAATGTTCTCCTGCTGGGCAATGGATGGGCCATGACGCAGCAATGAGTCAGTGTGACCATCTTTGAATGCAGGGATCAAGTGACAAGAGTGGAGGACAAGTGCTGGGTCAATGAATCCAAATGCAGCACCTGTCTCTGAAGGGACAAACCTGACCTTTGGAAGGCAAGCATACTTGAATCCCCAATGATGGCCAGGTATGACATTGAACCAGCAAACCCACAAAACCTCCATTACCCTCTTGGTACCAGCATAATCAACTGTGATGATAAATGCACCTAAAACTTCTGTGTACCAAAATGGATGGGCATTTGGACCATTCTCATGGGAAAGTAGCATGATTGTGGAGCCACTTCCTGGGTGCAACATATCCTGATCACGACACATCATATGTCATGTAATTTATCTGTAAACACTTTGGATGGTGGACTTTATTGAGGCCAGTAACAAAGTGGATGATCCTCTGTTCATCATTGGAAAAAGTTTGCTTATCACCATTATATTCCTGATTCAGCAGTCAGCCCAGGAGGTGGTCCTTCAGCTTTGGGATGAAGTTCTGAAAATGTTTGTCTAACCTGTTTTGTCAATCTGAAAAGAATTGTGCTCACATGGAAAACCAGGTCATCAGGAGAGCTTTGGAGGAATTCTGCCAAGTTGAACACATTGGATGGAGAATCAGATAGTTGATGATGGAGGTGAGGTGGAAGTAAAGTTCAGCTGTTCTCAAGCAAGCCTGGGTCACCCTTGTCATGGTCATTAGAGCCCATGTAGATGTCATGTTGGTGCCAAACCTGGGTGTGTCGCCTTTCTTGCTTTGCGAGTTGCCCTGCTGGATCTTTCTTGTTAGTCAATTGATAGAATTTTTTGATGGGTTGATGGGAAAGCTCTCCCTGATGAGGATGCTGAGCAGTCATTGACACCAGGTGGGAAGCCATAGAACCAGCTTACTATTTGTGTAGTATAGGAGTCTGTCATTCCAAAGAAGCAGATAGTGTGGGTGTAATCTCCTAGGGCATGTACCTTGTAGGTGGAGAGGTTGAATAGCTTCGGGTGTGCACCAGAGGGATTGCACCCATAAGAGTTAGAGGTCTTCAGTTTGCCTTCTTTTTGCTGCCAGCATGCCACTGTCTCAGAGGGTAACTTCATTGTTTTGAATGCCACACATGTAAAGTCTCGAAACTTCCTAAGTTGTGAGCTGAGTTGTCAGGTAACATCATCAAGAAACTTGAGGGATTCATCGGTATGGAGTCGTGCCTTTGCAAGCACATGCCACTGAGCAAGCCGAAAGAGGAGTATTCATATTACATCATCATGCTCTGGGGGGAACAATCCCTTGAAAGCTGGAATTGTGCACTAGGATCAATCATTATATATTTGGATCATGAACCCTAAAATTTGACTTGCCTGGAGGATGTTCTCAAAGTGCCAAGCTGCACATTGATGAGCTTCAGAGATGTTAGGAGGAAACCACTGAATAATATCCTTCCCAAATGAGTATATTTGGTGAAACCTGAGGAGATTTGCACACAATCACTAGGCTGAGGTAAGATGGGACTCACTGATCATTGAGAATTGGTATCATCCTCAAGTCTATAGCATAAAGTAGTCAGAGGAGATGCTTGAAGACTGATTTGAACACACCCAGTTCAAATCTGTACAAGAGATCGACAATGAGAATGTGGTAAATGATGCATTCCAATGATGCAAGCCTCTCTGCAAACTCATTCTATCAGATAGTGTGAGATGCATATTCGCAGATGTTAACAGGTTGACTTACAAAGGTAGGAACCAGTGATTTTTCCTTGAGATGGGCTTCTGGAACTGAACCATTGATTGGTGCCCCAGCATTATAGATAGTGGCCCACATGGTGGCAACTTTGTCACATATGTAGATACAAACGTGCTTTGGAAAACCTTTGGGACATATCAGACAAAAGATCAATACAGTGAAAGTTGGTTTTTAGGACAAGACACCGTGGACAAGGACAGCTTCCCTTATCCCGGATTGTGGCAAGGAGAACCCTGAAGTCACAGTCAGTTCTCTGGCACATTCTGCACAAGATTGAAATGAACAAGTACTTCTCAGGATAGTCTGCTGAGTATGTAAATATCCAAGGAAAGACTTGTCAATATTTGCCATCATAGCATTTGATGACAATACCGTTTCCATAGGGATCAACAAACTGGTCATCAAGTAGGATCTTCCATACAGCCTGAAAGAGCTCTCATTTACAGTGAGCTAAGACATTGCTGAAGTTCTTCTTCTTTGATATAGTAGATACAAATTTGACTACAGTTTCCAGTAACTGAATATAACAAATCAGAACAGCAGCCTCGAGAAATAAGTTCGACTAAAACTCACTGTTGAAATGAATGCAACAGGATGACATGCCCCTGGGTTTGGGCCAGCTCAAGTGTACTTTGACTGGTTCCCAAAGAATAAATATATGGGCCAAGCAGATGCACTGCCGAACTGTGCAAAATGTGTCACATCAGACCAGAGCATCAGTCCAGCGATTACACATTCCAACTTGCACCCATCATCTCATCTTTGTTTCTGTATCTCATTGTGCACAGTGATCCAGGTATCCGAGGTATATAATTCATCATACATCTGCCGTTCTTGACCTGACAGGGAAAACTTCCAAATGTGCTTGAAGGGGGTGAGATGGAACCATTTTGTGGCCTTCTCAGTGAAGATTGTGGATTATACCAGTCAACTAGTGGTGGAAGAGCCCTGGCATTGCGAAATCTTGTCCATTTCCACCTACATGTCGTTCTCTCATAGGCACTGAAATACTGATGGCAGATTCTTTCCAAGTGTCCTGGGATAGATTTACCATGCTATCTGACTCGTGTCCAGGAGTGTTCTCAGATTTGTCAAAGTGTTTCATTTCAGTGTAGGCATTGAATCTGATGAAGTGGTTATGATTGAAATTCTCAGACTTGATCACCTCGTGTATGAGGCGAGTGACTTCAGCCTCAGATTTTCTTCTGCTGCCCATCATCATCCATGTCATGAGTCGCCATACACCTATATTCTTCCATGGCCAGGGTGAAGGAGGAGGCAGTAACACATCTGGGGAGGCACACCATTGGATAAAGGGTTGTTGGGCATATTGATGAGTTGATTAATTGTCAAGAATGAATTGGGGTCACATGATAGACAATGGTGGTATTCATGTGCAACAGAAAACACATTAAGCGATGTGTGAAATGAGTTGAATACATGGAGAATTACATGGGGTAGGATTGAATGGGGAGCAGCTTCAGATGACTCAGATGCACCAGCAGCGGCTGAGTCTAACCTAGGTAAACATGGAAGGGATGGCTCTGGGAGCACATCCCTGAACCATGCAGGTAGTCGCCTTGACTGCACAGGCCAACTTGAATTTCCTAGAACATTGGAAGTGCTCTCAAGAACCAATCCTGAAACTCCAGAAAATGGAGGGTTGCCATTGGTGGCCACCACTAGAGTGCTACTATTGGGATTTGGGATGAGACAGTCCTTAACAGGGGGCAGTACAGGAGATTCGAGTGGTAGAATTTTGTCTTGGAGGCTGGCACTGGCAGTAGAATCAGCTACTGACTCATCAACTCCGAGTTGGACATTTTGTTGACATGATCAAGGTAAGACATGATACATCAAGGAAAGGAAAGTTTATGAGCATTCACCTAATCTATTTTTACCTTCTTGGAAGCCAGACTGGTCACTGTGTTGTGTAGTAGCAGATGTTTGCACTGAAGATTGGCTCGGGCAGTGGATCCCTGCCTATAGTATATACAGCTTGAGCGATGGTGGAGGAGAGCACCACTTGAATTGAACATTTGTCTGCATGACAGCACTCCACACTTGAAATGGCCAGTGTGCATCAGAGAGATCAAGAGCCCTGTAAATATGATTGCGAGTAAAGGTCTTATATGCATGTATGTGCAACCCACCACTTGTAGGAAGTGGGGAGTTGGGGTTGGGGTTGGGGGGCTTGGTTAATCACAGCCATTGATGGGGATTACTCAGACCCTCAAGGCCTCACCATCAGCCCTGTGTGAGGATGTGGAGTTACACGTCGAATAAGGTTTGGGTGCAAAGCTGAAAATGGATGCTTACTTCACTGGACAGCCATTGCTCCATGGAGCCATTCAAACAAGTCTCCTGAACCACCCTGGGGACCAGAACCACCAGCATTAATTTACCTGTAGCATCAGGGTAGTAGGTTTGGTCATCCTTAGATGTAAGTAATACATACCCTGGATAGCTGATTGCCCCACACAAGCAGGTTACGATGCAAGTGAGGGATTTCTCTGTTGAAGTCCCTCATAACCTGCTCAAATCTTGGACATATGCAAGGTACCATGCCCTGTGATGATACCAAGCAACATCAACTGGATGTGGGAATTCAAGACTTGCATGAAGCTAGTCACCCCAGTCACCCCAGTTGCCCCCGTCATTCCCACTGTTCCTGGCACTATTACTCTACTAACAGCTCATGATCATCATCATTCAACACAGATGCAGTGGAAGTCATTCTTGGGCTCTTTCAGGAGGACAATATTGCAAGTGCTGCCATGGGACCCAGTTACAATGATGAAGACCATCCCATTGTGTGAGAAGCGATCATACTTCAGCATGCTCAGAATCCTGACTCCTGGGTTAGCAAGTCATTAGCACAACTGGACCTTTGGGCAAACAGTGAATGCAAGGTAAGTATTTGAGCTTTGATTTCTTCCAGGTTTCTAAACATAGGTGTAATAGAGTAACCCAGATTCAGAGCCTGAGGAAGGTCTCCATGCCAAATGATCATGAATGGAATCACCAACTTCAGATGTCAGAGAAGATGTAAGTGATATATGGGACTTGACCATCAACCTAGATTATATTCTAACTTGAACACTGTGATGAACAGGAACTTGGAGAAAGTGAAATAAAACTGCAGAAGTCCAATGGGATGAGCAATGTTGCTGATTCACACAGAAAACTGGTGAGTTTTCAGTAATGGTAACCAAGATTTCATTTAACAAAATGACAGCACCAGAAGAAACTGGACCAATCTGTTAGTACTATGTATGTATGTCCGACATGCTGTGCTCATCAACCAGAGAATAGCCTATTACATGTATGTTATAGTAACCAATCACTTGATCCACTATGTCATTACTGTGTTACAAGCTATCTATGCAAGTTCATAAAGAATCCGAGTCTTGGTCAGGGAAGGTGGAGAAGTCCCAAAGTAGGATCCCCTTTCTGTGGACCCGAAACTTACTGATATAGATTGCTTCAGTACTGTGGTTGTTCCCCCTACAGACCACAACATGCACAAGAGACACAATGCATACTTCTCAGATTCCAACACTCAGTCAGATATCCTGTCACTAGGGTTGAATTATCCTGACGACATATCTGTGGACAAGTGGGGTCAACCAAATGGGGGAGGCTTTGGTCAGGGTGCCCCAGTTGACAAAAATGGCTGTGACTTGTATAGCCAGATAGGGGTGCCTGTGGTAGCATCTCCACCAATGCCAAGCCCAAGTCACCTCAAAACTATTGATGGGGTACTCCCAGTATTTTATCAATATTGTTTCTGTTCAAATTACTCACTGATGTGGTTTGACAGTTCAGTTTCTCCCCACACTTGAACGTAGTGGTGGAGGATGAGCCACTCAAGTACCAAGATTTTGCAACTGATCCCCCAAGCTTGAAAAGAAGGTGATCAAACAAGAATGATCTCCCTGAGGTGTGCATTTAGTAGTATCATACACTAAGTTACACTGAAGCAAAGAAATTGAACTAGATGCCCCACCATGGCTTCAGGGGATCATTGACCAATACCTCTGGTTGAGCAAGATCTGTATCTATCCAACCACAGCCAAAGAAGCAATGTCGTCTCTGATCCCCATTTGTTGTCTTTGGACTGCCTCCCGTTTCTAAGGGGTCTGAAAACCACTTGGAGGAGGCATTCAAGGAATTAAATCAAGTTGTGATGGAGCAAACAAAGATTCTTGCAGAAATCTTGGAGGTACCATGAGAGAGACATGCTGAACAATGATTGGAGTAGAAGGAATCATCATATTCCAATTGCTTGTACAGCTAAGCATGTATTCCTTCATTACTACTGGTATATAGTACTACCCAACAAAATATCGAGAACATGTTTAACTGGAGTGACCAACTTTGACTCAGAACATGAGGTAGATTACTGGCACCAGAAAGTAAATGAGTATTGGAGCCTGAGCCGATCCAGGCAAAGGTTACATGTGATTTTGTGATGGTTCCAATGCAAGGTTGATGGTCACTGGTCATCAAGCAGGTTTTTGAATTTTGGTACTTTTGTAATGCGAATCCAAAGCAAGGGACAGACGTGCTCCCCTTGGCCCACATCATTGCTGTTTTTGGCACTTTAGTCAGCATCACTCACATGGCTCATCTTCAATTCATCCTCTGCATCTCAAGTGCATTTTTCTGATCAAAGATGCTTATCCATGCCAGTGATCACAGTGATCGGACCCACCACTCAACCTATTTAAGTACTTCACACATAGAGCAGCTACAGATCCCCCAACTGGAGCCTCCAAGCCATCATTCACCACTGCTCAGCCTGAAACTCAATGCTCATTCTGACCCTTAGGGATGCAGTGGTCTGGTATTCCCCACTCAACAGAGAATGGAGACATTCAAATGTCGAGGAAACCTTGTTGCTCAACAATTTAATTGAAGGTATGGCACCACTCTCTGCCTGATAGCCCCATTGTTGAATATTGACCCTTGCAGATTTTGATTGATGCCTGCTTGATCCCAGTGTAAGCCTCCATAATATGCTCCTTCTTTTTGCTTTCTTTTTGTCTTTTCCCATCCTGACATAATTCCTCCCAAATAAATCACCTGCATCACATGGATCATCTGTGCAGAAAAACCTTATAGGGGTTGAAAAGACTTGAAACAAGCACCAACCCAAACAATGGTCAACCCCTCCATTTCCACTCACACAATAGACCCCATTCTTACTGATGAATCCACTTCTGCTTTGAAGCAGCGCATTGCCACACTCAAAGAAGAGAATGTACAGCTCACTAACAAAATATCTCGCTCCCCATAAGTTGATCACTTATCATCTTTGATCACATGTCTGATCACCAGTGTCAACAGCATCCACTCATGGACATGGGAAGGGCATGCCATCCGCCATCTTGTCAGCCTTGTAGATCCTGTGATGGACCTAATTGCAGAGTATGATCAGCACATCATGGTAGCAGATGGCAATGAGGATCTGGAACTTATTGAGTCCACTGCTGAGTAAGTGTCCAATAAGCTCTTAAGGTTTTACACTTAAGTCTCTACATCTAATAGGAAGAATCATACATTCTGATCCTTCAAGAAGCTTATAGTTTGGTGTCCATCACTAAAAAAAACCATGCAGTTTCACACTGAGCTTGCTCTAGCTTGTTACAAGGTGTGTTAAAATAACATCTGTTCCAGAACTTTCTCTCACACAGTCTATCACAATTAAAAAAAGGTGTGGATGGGGCTCATGGAGACAACACAAACACTTTGAAATGCTCAGTCGCCACCTGGTTGAACAAGTAGGAACCACCCCTCCATCCACTTCTCCTCAGTGATGATAAGCAAGGCTGAGGATTCAACCATAATCCCACAGGTATTCTCCTGTGCCTGGTTGACTTCGATTGGCTTGATGCACCATATATTCATTTCCATTTTTGTTTTCCTGTCCCTAACTATTGACTAAGGGCTCAAAATGCCATCCATGATTATTATCCAAACTACACAGTAACTGCCTGTATATGGCCCTCATTTTTGTATGCTAAAGGACAATATGATCCTAAGAACCTGTCCAGCGAATTGTTTAAAAGGGAATTACTTGTTAGGGTATGTTCTACATACTCCAACAGATCACAATTACTATACTCATTCTGTTTCAGGCATTTTGCTACATCTTTACTTCTCCGACTTCATCTTGTAAAGAGGTTAACATAGATGGTGATGCTGTTGAGCTGCAAGAGCCATCTGACAAGAAGCAGCACACTCATTGCAATGTTGCTGGTCTCCTCAAAATGCGATCTGTACAGCCTTGTGCAATTGCATATGTTGCTATCCAAGTGAGCTTTCTGTTCCTATCCTACTTGGTACATTCTTCTAACAGTCAAACTTCAGCTTCGCTTTGCCCTATCTAGCTGCTCTTTTTGGACCATCAAGGACAATAACTTTGACTACAAGATTTTCTACCACAATATCATAGACTGGTTTGAGCTCCCTGCATCTACCATGAAGTCAAGGAAGATCAAGAAACTTCTTTGCTGGTGAAATAAGTAAGTTGACAATCTCACCAATGCTGATGATCATTTAAATTCTGTTAAATCAGGATTGTATTTGGTCGTCGCCATGTATCAACTCTCAAACCCTAGGACATTGCTGTGTTATCTGTTGCTTGTTCCAGGGCATAACATCCAACAATTTCCTGGTGCATCCTCCCAAATCCAACTCTGTTATTACAATGTATTCACAACCCATGACTGAGTGCGTTGTCCCCCTCTCCTCTCTCCTGTGTATTTAACATGTACCTTCTTGTGCATGTTGTATTTGTGCCCCTAGTATTAACATATCATCAGAAAACCAAATATTATGCCAATACTACGACATCACTACTATACAATAGCAATTGTACCAGTAGATAAAGTCCATGTAAAGTATTGTTCGTGAATGTCTCCATCTAGTTGATTGAATGATCCACAGACTTGGCTGTCCACAACCATAGCGAAATTGCAGTGCTGCCCACAGCTTTCAATCTTCAACATCCTTTTACACCATGGGTATAACTGCAACAAATGTGAAATTCATGTTATTAGTCTACACAGCTGCAAGAGAGTTCCTGGAACACAGGAGATTGTTCCATAAGCACAAAAATTTGCCAAATGATCAATCACAACCTAAATCAAGTGGGTTCTGCATGCCCATAGTAAATGGTGGGTTTGGGGATACACGTCCATATCAGGCAAATAGCCAAATGCCTTGCTGTCTTTCAAGTCTATGGGCTCAGTGTGCAGGGATGCCTGATAGAGCAATCACAATCAAGCTGGCACCAGTGTGCAACCATAGACAAGAACTCTAGGACCTTGCGAAGTGAAATTCAAATTTATAGCCATTACCCATCAGAGAGGTAAGTGTGAGTGGGTCGCAAACTAATGTAATCCGAGTGTGATTGTGTCATGGGCTACATATTGGGTTCACATCTCCAAACTACTAGCATATTTGCATGATTGACAGAGGAGGATAGTGATGTATGTGCTTAAAACCAAGTTATCAGACCTGCTGGCATATTGCATTCGATTAAGCTCATTTTGGGGTTGACAACTCAGATCTATTGCGTTCTCAATAAATTTGAGTTTCAGTGGTGTATTGCATCCCAGTGATCCAAGGGCATTCTCTATTGCATTCTATTAATACATGTCAGATACTGTATGTGACAAAGGATTTTAATTGACCAACAAATGTAGGTATGAGCGACATGGGTTTCAGGTGTGCTTCTGGAATTGTACCTTTGATTGGAAAGCTGAGGTTGTATATAGCATTGCATGCAGCAGTAACCCTCTCATGGAAGTATGTATGTATCTTGGATATCCTCCATGATACATCAGACAAAAGCCCAAGAAAGTGAAAATCTGTCTTTGGAGTGAGACAGCATGGACATGGACAGCAACCTTTATCCCAAATTGTGGCTAGCAGAACTCTACAACCACACTGTGAGCTAACACTATTCAAATGAATATTGGGCTCTTGAGCACTTACTCCTCTGGGTATTCTGCCAAATATGTGAAGATGTGAGGGAAGACTCGCTGAAACTTGCCATTGTAACACTTGATGATGATGCCATTTCAGTATCAGTGCTGGCCATGATACAGAATATTTTGTAATAATTGTAATATTACAAAATATTATGATTGGATTCTGTCATACCTGTATTTCTGTGTAATCCAGTATGCAAATATTATGATAGCATATGTTATGATATATTACATTTTGGTTACTATATTTAATTGTAATTGACAAACTATGATTTGTCAGCTATCAACTGTATAGTTTCTTGGCAATCTCCTCTTTGGTGGTGCTCAACAGATTTGGATTTCTGATTAACTGCCCATGAATAGGTCTGTCCACATGGCCAATTCAGATATCTTGTCACAGTGCAACCAGCTTTTGCAGCTGCTTACAGCACTTCAGCACCATATTCAGCATCTCCCATTGTCACTTCCCAAGGGCAGTGACAGTGGTCCAATTGCCACATACCTCTGTAACCATGAAATTGACAAAGATGAGGGGGCTTTTTTTTTCATTCAATAGATCTTGGAAACAGGCCTTCCAAAAGGCTGAGACTGAACATCAGAATTTGATTGTTTGATGCAAGTTTGGACTTGAATTAGCTTACAAATTCTGCATGTTCTATTTCCAGGCACCAGGAATTGAGGCAAATGGAGGTCTTGTTTTAATGATCAAGCATGTTAAGGCTTTGATAGCACTCATTCAAAAAATGTATGTTGTTTCCAGATCCAAATAATTCACTCTGACTAGGATTCTTTGATATGATAGTGTTTCAGAGTCAAGTCTTATGGCCACATCCAACCTGGGTGAAGCATACCTTCCACTCCCTCTATACAAAAGGGGAAGTCAACTGTGGCCCAAAAGAGCAAATCCACAGTGCTTGCCAGTGGTACACAGAAGTTGAAGATTATCATCTGACGACCAAACAAATCTAATAGTAAATAGTCTCATGGAATTTCTAATATGTACACTGATGGTTGAATGTTCATACAGACTTGGACTTGGATGACAAGGATTATAAGCCACCACCAAAATATCCAGCTTTGAATAGTGATGTAAATGCTGGCATTGATGAGTTGGATGCAGGCACAGCAACATCTCACCCACAGAAGTGAAAGCAGTCAGATATGGTATAACTCAGAATTTGACTTTAGAACTCCAATCAGTGATGGTAAACCAGGTGGAGAAACATGAGTCTGATTCAGGAAGTGAGACCAACATTTAGGAGGTCAAACTAGGACAGGACTCAAAAAAGCCCCAATAGGCATTTTCTCACTATACTCCACAGGTCAGCATTAATGCCAAGGGCCAACCAATCTGGAAATGGCAATGCAAATGGTGCACATATGGAATTCCATATATAGTGGGGCATTCTCTATACCAATATTAAATAATTACAGGAAATTCTAAACCTCTCCACATATGCCAAAATGTGCCAAGTATGAGGATGAGACTATTAAGCAACCTCCATCAAGCAACTTCACTTCCCACACAATGGTTTGCAAGGAAATGCCAAGTTCCCAAGTATATGAGTCTTGGTGTACAACTGACAGTACTGCTTCAACTGCTTCTCAGATGCGGGCTGGGGACTCAGCAGTTGGATTAAATGGGCAGTGTGTAATCATGCAGAAATTTGTTCAGCATGGTCTTGAGAACCCAGCAAAAGTGGTCACTCAAAAGAGATTTCAGCAACATTTTGTCCAGGCCATCATTGAAGACAATCTTCCATACTTGTTTGGTGAAAAGTCTGGGATGCAAAAGTGTTTTAGCTATGTATATTCTACCCCATGGTTATTCTATTCCCAAACATCAGATGGTGTGCTGTGATCTTGATCTCCTATTCATGTCAATGAATGACAGGATCAATGACATGTTGACAGTGATGTTTTTCCAGTTTCCCATTTATGCCCTGCTCATACTATATGCTAATAGAAAAATCAATCAAAACTCACATTCTTCAGTGATTTGTGAATCAGTAAGAACTCTGTTTATGCATTTATTGGCTCCATTGTATACTGGATTGACAACAACTGGATTCTTCATGAATGTCCTCTTGAACTTCTTTCACTTGATGGTGATCACTCCAGCAAGGCAAGTGGGAAGTTACTCTTCAAGGCATTGAAAAGACATGGGGTGATAGCCAAAATTAGTATGTGAACATGAACATATTAAGATGACATCTAATTACTCTTTGGTATTGTGACTGAAAAGTGCTCATGTGATGGACAATACTATGAGCAACACCCACATGAACAAGGCCATTATAAAAAAGCTTGCTGATGTTGAAGGTATTCATGTTGATTGTGAGAATATGCAAATTGGGTATGCAGTGCATGTCTTGAATCTCGTGGTATAGTAAGTCTTCTGCTGTTCAATAAATCACAGATTTTATATTCACAACTTGAAGGGCAATCAACTATGGCTTGGGTGTAATGATAACTCTAGGAGCTACCACTAGCCGGACTTCGACGAGGCAAACACCAATAAGCCAGAGAATAAGAGAGATGAGGTGTAGCCTTAGATCCTTAATCAGAGTTCAGAAATGACAATGACAAGTGGATTAGACTGGGGTGCTACGATATAATGTACAGGTATA
>JBBPQP010000779.1:0-17505 GCA_038092555.1 Boletus subgraveolens
TTTTTTTATGTTCAAAGCAATACTTTTCCAACTTCTCATACTTATTCCCTTAGTTACAATGAGTCTGGGTCATAACCTGGACTATAAAACCTTGTATTTTGACTGGAAATGGAGTTTTCTCCCCCCATGTTGATCACTCACTCAAGTCTTGCCTATCATTTTCATTTGTATCATATCTGGCCCTCATCCTAGGCCATTCGTATCCATTCTGGCCCTTGTCCAAGGCCATTTATTTCATATCTGGTCCTTGTCCTTGACCGGGTTTTTCTATCTGCCTCATCTTCGTCATGTGCTTTTTTTCCTTTTTAGTAATATTTGTCAGTGACACGCACTGTGGTCAGTCCAGCAAACCCTTCATACTGACAACCCAATGACAAACCCCTTGGGATGACATTCCCCTCGCATCCCCATACTAATCATCTACTTTACAACAGGGAAGTTGTAGGACTTCTACAGCATTGAAGGTCAAATGAGAAGTATTGACTCAGAAGTTCAATGACAACTTAGAGAGCAAAGGGAAACAATGTATGAGTTAACACTGAGTAGGTCTAACTTAGGGATACAAGTAGAACTATGAGGGTTTAAATAGACAGGAAGAATGAAAAGACAAACAAAGAGAAATAGAACTTCATAGAAGGTGAAAGACTGATGGGTAAGGAAGAGCTGACTGATGATGGAATATCATGGAATGTGATGGAAAGTAGGGATTAGGTCAGCAGAAGAAAAATGAGAAAATAACTAGGTAGCGGCAGTGTTTGAATGGTGTTACCTATAGATGACAATGAGATCACATAATGATAGTCTGAGATGGAAGAAAAAGAATAGAGACAATGATGGTTCATAACACCAGCAACATGACTGTCTTTCTGGATGCTGCCAAGATCCTCTGTGTCTGCAGTTGCAAAGACCAGCACCACCTTGTGTCCCACCAATCTGGCATCACCATTTCCAGCTAGCTCCTCAAAATGACAAACAGGAGATGGAACAAGCCTGTTCACTCCATGGGTTGAGTCTTTCCTACCTGTGCATCAAACTACCAGATCTATCTCCTTCCCACTATCAGTACATTCAATCCTCTGAGTTGCTGCTCAATGCTCCATAGAAGAGGGTCAAGTTAATAGTATGACATTTCCTTCCTGATTGATTAATCACTCAGCTAATTGTTTCTGACAAGGTTCCTTCACAAGATCCACCCCTTCCAGATGGTCCCTGTTCAGATAATCTAATGCTTCCAGATAATCCTCTCCCAGCTCATTTGCACAATCCCCCTTCAAATAATCTCCTTCCTCTAGGTGATCTCCTCCCACCTCTAGGCAATCTACTCCATTCCAGCAACCTTCCTCTGATTGGTCCTCCTCCTGAGGAACTATGTATATTCATCTCAGATTCCCTATTGTACCTGTCCCACAATCAACCTTGCTGTGCTGGTAGCTGCTGCTATACTCAAAGATTTGCAAGACTCTATGGCCTTCATTCAAGTGATTTGTAGTGCCTCTCTTGATGACAATGTCACCCACATGTCACCCACCACCATTGAGTGCATTCAGAACCCCCTAACCCAACAATTGCAAATTGCAGATGCTAGGACATGATATTCAATTTCCACCTACCTTGTGCTTGAGCATGTCTCATAGCAGGCCTATGAGCATATCCTTCAGTCCACAAGACAAAATCTTTCTGACTCTCCAGCTGCTCATGGGATGCTCACCTTTCATGTGGCTGAGAAATTCATTATGCAGTTCACTGGCATTGAAGCAACTGAGTACAATATATGCCCCAATTCCTGCCTCACATTCACAGAGTCATATGCTAATCTTGAGACCTGCCCTCTATGTGATGTCTCTCATTGGGATGAGGCCAGGCTCAAATTCACCCAGGATCAAGTCAAACAAGCAGCTTGGAAGGCCTGACTATTTTGCTCAGTCCACAGCTCCAAGCCTGTTTTTGGGATCCCAGGAGTGCACAAGACACAACATATCTCTCTTACCACACCAATGAGGTTCTTGCCAAGTTACAAAAATCCTGCACCATCCCCATGATAGATGACATTGTGATGGGTCACAATTATCTCAGTGCCCATCTTCAAGGCAATATCAAGCCACAGAACATCATTCTTTTCATTTCCCTCAATGGTGCCCAGCTCTATGTATGAAAAGAAACACTCAGATTGCTGGATATATATCTGGGTCATTCTCAACCTCTCACCAGACAAGCAATACTGCAAGGTGAATGTCCCTCCTGGGAACTTTATACCTGGCTCCAATAAGTCCAAGAACCTTGATTTGTTCCAGTTTGCCAGTCTGCATTATCTAGCAGCTCTCTAGAATGAAGGTTTGCAGATCTGGGATGCCTTTGGTGAGGAGACATATTGATCTGACCCCTACCTCATGTTTGTTACTAGTGATGGTCTTGGGCTTGTACATCTTGACAGAATGGTTGGACATTCAGGGAAAAATGAATGCAGGTTATACTGTGGTATGCTCAGTTGCCACAAGGGTGGCTCAACACATTATTATCTAGTGCTTCTGATGCTGTGGGACCATTGTGCTGAAGGAAGTGACCATGATGACATTGACATGTTCAATCTCCCATCATCAGGCCATGAAAACTATGCCTGCAACTTGTTTATGCTAGTCTTGTCCTCCAATCTGTGCCAGTTTAACTTTCACAAGATTCAGACAGACATTACCAAACCCCTCTTAATTTTAGGACTCAACCCCTCATGGTCATTGGGGAGATACCAGTACACACTCACAGTTGCAGGACTTAGTGATGTGCTCAATCACCAAAGTCAAGTTTCCTGCAGATACCAATAGCACCCAGTTATTGGAGCTCCCAGTGTCAATGCACTCAATTGCCAAACTTGATTTGCTCTCAGACATCACCGGCACAGAGTTGTTGCAGGGTCCAGCACCAGTGTAGTTAACTGCTGAACTCACTTTGCCCATGGACATCAGCAGCACCCAGTTGTTGGGGATTCCAGTATTGAGAATCACAGTATTTCATATTCTGATCTTCTATTCTAGACCATGATTCTAGGCCATGATGGAAAGTCCCATGTGCCTCATTATGCTATCCATATTACATGTATGCTCCACTGTTTGATATAGCTGACTGATATATCTCTTGGCATGACTAACCATTAGTGATCATGCTTACTATGCATATTCCATATCATTCCATGACATTCCAAGCCTTTTCTAACCTTACCATATTAGAAGATACATCTTACCATATTCAGTATACCTTACCTGCATGAACCATGTCCTTTATGTATATAAACTAAGGTCTTAATACCCCAAGACCTCAGAGCTGAAACATCCTTCCTTTCCTCTCAATCTATCTCTTAAGTCTAAGAGACCACTAGAGCAGTACCTCACCTGCTTATCTACATCTGAGCCACTACCCTTGGCTTGACCTATATCAACCCTTGAACATTCCTCTAGTGAGTGTTCCCACTAGGATCAATCCCTATCTTGCCCTTGTGCACAATCAAGGTTTCTCTAGTGAACCTTGATAGGTTATGAACCCTGCTTGATAAGTGGAGTATCATAGGAGATCTTGTCATTCCCCCTGAGCCTCATATTCATGCCTTGGTATGAAGTCTTGTCTTTATGCCTTCACAATGCCTCCTGCTCCACAGTTCTTGTACATTTGTTGGTTGATTCATGGTGTTGTCATGGCACTCTATTTACTAGGAAATACCATGCTTTGCATGATCATGTGGCCCATTCAGGACTCTATGTCCATTGGGTTTACAATGACCTCTAAAACTGTTGCAATGTCTGAATGCAATGTGGTATGCAAAGTGCACCACAAGCACCTGTGGGAATTTCGCTTAGCTGTGGTGGGACCAAACAAAGTACATACCCCTGGTTACAAACTAGCCCCTGGATCATGTGATTTGGTCCAGTGGCTATGGAGATATGTATATTTCAAAACAGCAATACTATTGCAATAGTTTTGCACCTGTTAATATTAAAGGGGTATCTTGGATATATTAGTACTTAGTATAGCCTTCTTTTGCCTTGAGTACTGCTTCAACCCTCCTAGGCATGCTCTCAATCAACTTCTGACACTCCTCAACTGGTATTCCTTCCCATTCCTCTTGAATCCTCTTCCACAATTCATGAATTCCTTTGGGAGAGTGTTCATGATCTGTTAGCTTCCTCTTGAGATGACTCCAGAGATGTTCAATGGGATTTAGGTCAGGAGATTGTGCAGGCCACACCATAGTCCCAAAATCCTGCTTTTCAAGCCAGTTCTTCACCTTCTTGCAAGTATGCTTGGGGTCATTGTTCTGCTGAAAGATGATGTTAGGAGGATCAAGATCATAATACTGCAGAGTATCCAGCAGTTCATCCTTCAAAATCTGAAGGTAAAGGTCCCCATCCATCCTACCATCAATCTTGGTAGCATAGCCAACTCCCTGCCAAGTCATATACCCCCACATCATCAAAGAACCTCCTCCAAAGTTCACTGTACTTTTAATTATTCTATCATTGAGCTTCTCACCTGCCTTTTTCCACACCCATTTGCGCCCATCTGACCCTAGGCAATTGATTTTAGTCTCATCAGACCATATCACCTTCTTCCAATCCTCCACAGTCCAATCCTTGTGAGCATGGGCAAAATCCAGACAAGTCTTGTGATGCTTGGCAGAGAGAAGAGGTCATTTGGACTTCACCACAGCCTTCATACCAGTTTTTTTCAAGTGGCGGCATACTGTAGTGGTAGAGAGGGGTTGATTGACCACATTGGTGAGAGCCTTGGTCACTTGAACAGCATTCTCTGCCTTTTCAGAAGAGATAAGACAAATAGCATGTCAAATATTGGCTGAGGAAAGCTTGGACAGATGACCTCCAGTAGACTTTTGAAGCTCAGAATGCTCTTTGGAGTGGAGTCTGGAGATGGTGGAGGCATGGAGACCAGTGGTAGTAGCAATGGAGTGAGCAGATTGACCAGCATCAAGCAAAAAGAGGATGGTATTTTTCTGAGTAGAAGAAATGGATCTTATGATGATGTGGTTGGGAATAAAGATGTGTGTGAACTATTTCAAACTCAGACATGATATTTATATGTGTATATCTTTGTTTGTATGACCAAACATTGTCAATTATCATTCATTTCAATGAAATTCCACCATTTCTACCAACAGTTGCAAAACTATTGCAATGGTATTGCTGTTTTGAAATATACATATCACATGATCCAGGGGCCAGTTTGTAGCCAGGGGTATGTACTTTGTTTGGTCCCACCAAAGCTAAGCAAAATTCCCACAGGTGTTTGTGGACATTGTGTTCAGACATTGCAACAGTTTTGGAGGTCACTGTAAAAATAGCATTCCATGTCAGATGCATATAATATTTTTGGATTGGATGAGAATTGTGACTGGAAGAGATGATCAGGCTGTTAGCATAGGCTGTTTGAGAGCTGTAATCAAAGATGGCTAGCAAAAAGGAGTACAAGGTTGCCACTACACTAGGACTTGTTCAAATGAGTTAGGAAAGGCCCTTGGCTGGTTTAGATTAGTGACTGGATTTCAATCCTGAGCTGGGCCCCAGTTCTAGCAAGATGGCTCAGGACTTCTTACTCAAGATGAGGCAAGGGTTCAAGCCTTCCTGCCTGCCCTCACAGCCTAGAGAGGTTTATAAGGTCTGGTCTTTCTTTGTAAAAGTGAGCATACTAACTTCCATAACTTTTGTCTCATGGCTCAGCCACAAGTGAGGAGCTGCAGCTGTTTCTCCCAAGGCTAATGCTGGTCACCCTGCTTATTCTCATCAGCTCCTTGCCTGTTATCACAAAGTGGCTGCTAAGTGAGATGGCAACAGGAGAAAGTACATTGACCTCAATCCCTTAAATGAGACTTCTTCTGAATCCTCCAATAATGTATCACAACATGCAGTGGATACTCTGCATTCTCTGAACTCCACCACTGGGACTCTCACCACAGCTGTTACTAATCAACTGGTCACCAATCAATCATCAAAAGGGGAGAATATAGCCCACAACAAATGCCAGTTCTTCCAGAAGGAAAAAGATACAATAGTATATCTACCCTGTGAGTGAGTTCAATTTTCCTTAGTGAATTTGTATCTCTGATACATGTACAATTTAGGCCAGAGAATGGTTGAATATTTAGCCCAAATACTTCAAACAGAATACTCTACAACCACCTAGAATCAAAGCACACACTCCTCTATCTCACCAAACTTCAGGAGCAATATTGGCAGTCACAATCTCCACTGATCAAAGCTGTGATTGCTCTGGGATACATATTCAGTGCTCTCATAGAGATGCTCAGTTTCCCCAGCATGACATTAGACAGCCTCCCCCCTCCACCTCCCCAGAAGGAGGGTGACAATATCTTGATGGACCATGAGCCTCAATTCAAGGCAGATCTCACTGCCAGTATACTGGAGTTCTCACTCAAGGCCTTCCATGAGTGTTTGGTGGATTTCATTGTCACTAACAATCAGGTGACAAAAATTTTCTAATCTGCTCAATATCTTAGTAATCAGGATTTCTAGGCAATATATGTAATGGAATGCCCTAAGTTTCAGTAGTTGCTTTTTCTCCTAAATCAGAGCCTCAAGAATTCAGACATATCTCATCACAAAGATGAGGAGTTGATACTTCAAGCTTGGTGAGACAGCTTCATGCAACTTGAGGCCAATCTCAAAGTATGTTGTGACTCATTGCTCTTTAGATTAGTTTTTGAAGGTGCTATAGAAAGCTGTTGGCAAAATCTCTCACACTGTGGACATTTGGTCCACCAACAATTATGATTCCTATCTTGCAATGACTGCCCACTGGGTCATACAAGACATGCTGTCTGGTGGCCTCACCCTCAAGACTGGATTGATTGCCTTTCATCACCTCACTACTTGCCACACTGGTCAAAAGCTCATGGGGATAATACTACATCTCATTGACCACATTGAGATTTCTATCTTGAAGGTGAGTCAATCCATCCTGAATTTGTTGAACACAATCATTCTAATTATCATTTATCTTGGCCACTTTATTCTCAACAATGCATTGAACAACAACACCACCATGGGAGCACTACAAAAACTGTTACACAAAGATTGAGAGTTTGTGTTCAATATTAGCAAGTATCAGATTCATTGCATACTCTTATTATCAATATTTGCATCCAACACACTATTGAAAACCTCATGTGCACCACTTTTCCAATATGCCAGATACATGGGGTTATGCACTGAATATGATCCACAAAGTCAAGTATATGTATTCAGGCAGTGAGACATGACCCTATTGACCATGGCAGGAATATTGTATAAAGTGTGTGCTCATCTGATCAACATCAAGACAATTTCCACAAGATGATTGAACATGAGAACAGGAATGGATTGTTCACTGATGATATCAAACCCATTCAACTTCCTGCTGTGCAACTTCTCTGTGACATGAAGACACATTGGGACTTGACTTACTTCATGATCAAGCAGATTCATGTCTTATGCCAGGTGGATCAAACTTTTCTAGGAAATCAACTGCTGATATACATCATGTTCACAGGCAATCAAAATTTTCCTGTCTCTACAATCAAATAGACATATTGTCAAGTATAAGCTACAAGGATTCAATTGGGTGGTTTTGCAAGACCTTGAATGTATCCTGGAGGTGAGTTGCCACAATATATTGCAGCATGTTGGCTTTCATCAGTTTGCATCTTTTTACAGGGTCTGTGCCATGTGCAGCACACAATCAATGTACAGAGAATAAAGCCCACTGCTTGGTGGTGCCATATTGGCATATGAAATATTCATAACATGTTTGGTAGCAAATGGCAGAATCCACAGCACACTGCAACTCCACCTATTCATTTAAAAAGTGCTCTTTTGGGCCAAAGGATATCATATGCACCTGCATGCTAACAAAGCTTACAGTCTACTGGCACTTGAAAAAAAACCTCCTAGCACACATTTTATACTGACAACACTTATTACAATGACAGCGATAGACTCATATGGAACCCTTCCATCAAGGACTGTAGCACTGAACCCTGTCATGTTATAGATTAATTCATAGATAGGTATGTTATGAAGAAATTCAGACAAATTCTTACAATACTACCAAGAAAACAACATTTTTGACATGCCAAAATTGACAGAACTAATGCTGGTGGTATCAGCATCATATTCCTTTTGTATTACATGTTAATCTATGAGTGCTGAGCTTGCCAGAATGATACCAGTTGAGCATGTTAAGTGAGATGATATCACAATCAAATGGTGTGAGAAATTTCCAAAAAAAGACAGCAATCACCATTAGCACTGCATTACAATGTTGATGCAATGTGATGTGACAAGGAATGGACATTGGAGAATGGAGAGCAGAGCTACACAAACAATCATCTAGTGCCCAGCCATGAGTGGTTGTGCCATGTCCAAGGCTGTTAAGCAGCATAGCATAGCCCTAGACTGTGAAGAGGGCTTAGCATTCACAATAAAGCTATACCAAGAGGATCAGGAGAAACCAGAGAAGGACAGGAGAAGCCTTCAGACTCTTTGTCAAAATGCTGAAGAAGAGATGAGAAGAAAAAAGAAGAAAGTCACCCTTAGTCAAGTGATGCTCATGAGGCAACTGGATGGTGGACAGAGCTGTCAGCAGGCCAATGAAAAAAACCATGGTTGGCTAACCTCAGAAAAAGAAGGGTGTGTTGTTGCACCTTGAACTTGCTGTACAAGGATTCCCACTCAGCCACAACTACCTGAAATATCATGTCATCTCCATATTACAAGCTCAACTTGGAAAGGCCTTCCCCAAAGCAGGAGTAGAAAAACACTAGACTGACTGGTTTCTCACTTGTCACAAAGAATGCTTGGGAACATACTGGAGCTCTCCACTTGACAGCAACTGGGGATGTGCTATAAATGAGAACATACACAGGGCATGGTGCAATTTGCTCAAAGAAACTCTTGATAAGAACAGTGTTAAGATGGCTATACCTTTTTGGTGATCCTACCCCTAGGTGTTCATAGTGTGTTCATAGCAATGTTCATTGATTTCCTTTTATGGTAATTTGGATCTCTCTCTCCTCTCTGATCATCTCATTATTCTAATTGGATCATAGTTCCTCCACTTCACTTACTACTCCTATTCTCCACCTTCATTGGACCCCCTTTCCTTCTGCTCTTCCTGGACCGACCATCTCCCCAATTGTCTACACAGCCATTTATCTAGATGTCTATAAAAACCTTAGCCATGTAGAATAGCTCAGTAGCTAGTTCTACACAATCAAGCATATCTTCTGGTGTTCTTCTATTCTGGATTTCTATAAGCCCTCACCTTACTTAAGAGTAGGTGCCAAAGTTAATCTCTTGACTAATGAATCAATGAGTGCACTCAAAGATTGCCTGCATTGTAACAAACAGAATTGACAAAGATTGTCTTTGGGCAGCAGATGAAATAGGCTTTCAGCCTGGTACTGCACTAAAACAATGTGTTATCAGCCTTGCAAAACAGAAAATGCAACATCAGCAAAGTGACAAATTGAAGGAAAACATTACTGTTTTGGTCACAATTGGTGCTGATAGGAGCAGTATTGTGCCAACAGTTATTTATAAAGGCCAATTATTCTTGACCAACTGGCACCAAGATGATACTCTAAAAGCATCATAAGTACATTAAAGTATGTGTAGCATAAACTCTATCATCAGGCCAATCACACTGGCACATTTTCACAAAGGAGGCTGTAGAATCCCTTGCAGCAACATCAGCATCACAACTAGCTGACCACATACCCCTCACCTTATCTTATCACCTTCCTGGGTTAACACCATTTGTATTATCCCCAACATGAAAGTGTATCCATGATCTGTTAGAGGAAGAACCCAAGAGCAAGAAAGAACATGTTTATAAAGTGTGATGTGAGACACACATGCCCAGGTAGCACATTATAAAGCAACATTGCTAGGGATCAGTCAATGGCTATATTGAACTTGATGTACTGTAATCATCTCTCAGAACAACTTGCTGCACAGGAAGAGAAACAGAAGAAGAAAAAGAAAAGTCAGCTGAATGGTGACAGGCTACCAAGGCTACTTACAGGAGAGGAGCTTTACACTTGTGTTGTCAAGCACAAAAAGGCTGCTGAAAGGGAGAAAATCAAGTGCAAGAATCATTGGAAGCAAAAAGAGGTCCAGTCCAAGCTCATGGCCAGCTGGAAGAAAGGTGATGATACTTGTAAGCATCAGAATAAGAAACAGAAGGTTGCTTATCATGAGGCACTACAGCTCTGGCAGGAGGAAAGTGATCTGGCTAAACAGAGAAGTGGCACATCACATAGAAAAAGCCAAAACCAGGGAAGTTAGAGGCTCCAGCTTTGAAACCCATGGTGGACTTGGGAAATACTGACAATGGGACTGACTCTGGTGCCAATGGAGATGATGGGAATGAAGAACAAGGTGATGGGAATGAAGAGGAAGGTGATGATGGCACAAGGTCTGATGGTGGGAGCAAAGAGGAGTAACTGTGGTTGCTGTAGCACTATTGTGCTGATAGTATAGCTGATGCTTTTGTGATATTCCATTTTTGGGTTGTTTTAAGTGGTGGAATGCACAATAACAGCACAACACTTGCATGCTACTTTACAACTTACTTGTCACAATTTATTTGACAAAAAAATGCATAGTCTACATGCAAGAGTACAATAGCATAGCTCCTAATAGTCTGATCTCGAACATTTGTGATGTGGCAATACCTACAGCTGTTTCAAGTGCCAGTAAATGACTGTACCTGTTTGTGATGTGTAAGTCAATTACTTCACTACATGTGTACTTTGAACTTGAGACTAATACAGTATCAAAGTTGTTGTTGACCCTTGTATATGGCTTGCATGGGTGTCCAGGCATTGGGCTGATGAAGCCTTTGTGGCAAGGACAACTGTCTTAGCAAAGGTAATAATATTTATATCTTATAATCAGATGAATAACTGTAACTATGTATCAGTTACAACCATACTTCACAAAGTATGGTAGTACCAATCCCAATGCCCAGCCAGATCCTGGGCCTCAACAACCATGTGGTTTCATGTCACTAGCTTCATGATATGGACTTAGGGATATGCAAATTATTCTGGCTGCCAATGCTGAAGACCCATCTGGCCAGATGTCTGTTGAGGAAGAGTTTGTGTCATATACAACAATCATCTCATATTCTAACACTGATGTGCTTGCCTTTTGAAGAGTGAGTCTATATTCAACATTTGACATGGACATTGTGTTCACATATTCTCAGTTTGAACAACACTGATTCCTAACCAAATTCCACTTGGCAATGGACCATCTTCCCCATCCAGCCATCCACAGTTCCATGTGAACATGTATTTTCATCAAGTGCTGAAATGGATACAAAGAAACAGAACTAAATAAGTTCTATGCTAATGGAGGCCTTGCAAATGCTTAAGCTCTGAAGCAGAATCAGTTTCAATCTAGGGGTGTTGGGTCTCATCTGAGAAAGAACTTGGTCCCAGTGAGGATGAGCAGAAGAAGAAGGATACACCCTTGGCCATCTTGTGGAGCCTGGTGGAAACATCAATGAGGTGATGGTGCAAGCCATTGGTCTTATAGCAATCACCAAATGCACAATGTAGTTCTGGGCCAAACTTCTGGCTTTGGACATACACATTGTTCTTGATGTGTTGTCTTACACCATCACCAATCACTTGCATGCAATGTATTTCATAGTCTACTATCTGTCTGATTGTCACATATCATGTCCATCTAATGGCATACATGTTATGTCATGATGTGTGATCCATTGTGTTCAGTGTTCTCTAATGTCCATTACCCATCACAAGACATCCACCATACTATCATTGACAACCTCAAAGCCAGGATTCAGGAGAAGAGCCTGGAGAGGTAAGTCCTTGACATGCATGATCCATATGTCAGAAATTTCATTACCCCTATCATAATGCCACCAGCTGCTGATGCCATTGTCATCACCTCAATATGGCATAGGCAAACAGCCTGGAGATAAGATAACCAATTGATAATAGAACCTGGGCTGTCAGCACATGAACACCCCATGATGATGCAATATAATCCATGCCTTGATATGTAGACCCCCAACTTCTTGCCTCACACTCTTCAGCTGTCATCTTCTTCACTCGACCATGGCACCCTTGCACACCTCCTGTCCAAGATATAACTACTCTGAAGACATACATGCTGTGCAAATAGCATGCCCTCACTGTGGCAAGGCTTCAAAAAGCACAAAAGCAGCTGCAAGTGGTATGTAGAAGAAGATGAGCAGTATGTGATGTTTAACAACCACTTTGAGAACTCTCAAAAAAAGGTCTGTTTCCCTCTCCTCATAATATATGACTACCAATGCCTGGACTGGTACCTTCCATTCCAAATTATAGCATAATGTGTGGCTTGTCATAAAATTCTTGACAACAATTCTGAGCTCAACCCATGTCCTGTCGATGTACATATCATTGGAACCACATTGTGTTGGTCCAGCCCACTCAGGGAGAAATCAACAGGGGCAATGTTGAACCCATATTTGGTGAACAAGGTCCAGATAACTCAATTCAAACATTTTGCATGAATCAATTTAAAATGTCATGCTACACTCACATTAACAATTTACTTTAAGTTCTTTTTTCCAACAATGATATTGTTTCAGACCTAGACCCTTCTGTGGTGGACAACCAGGATCATGCATCATTAGCAGTTCCAAGTGCTGGTTTGCCTGGACCTACTGGAGAACATGAGGCTCACAGGAGTCCAGGTATATGTTCACAATATTATATTAATATATGTATATAGGGTTATTATGATGTGGAAACCAGAATCTATATTGACATGTGACTTAGCACCATCAGATATATCCATGTCCACTCAATCAGCTGACCAGCAATGCTTGAGTCAACCCTCAGCACCAGTCCCAAGAATTTAAAAGTGAGTATCACCCTTGCAATGGATGTCCCACCTTTCATCAATCCTATGAACAATTCTGTGTTGCTCAAATGGTTGTACAGCCTGAAGACAAAACACCATGGTATCCTTTCCATGACCCAGGCAACTTCAACTTTGCAGAGGTTGCATTAGATGCAGTACTCAATGCCACTCGGGTAAACAAACTGCTGAGTCTTATATCCTGAGTAGCTGCAAGAACTGCAAAGGTTACTCTCAAGAACTACAATGAGCTTCAGCAAGCCTGTGATGCAGCTGCACTGAACTCACACCTGTAAGTCAGTTGGTATCTATTCCAGTAAATGAGGTTTGGTTGATCTCATGTTACATTTAGTTCTACAAGCATGAGATTACCAAGCTACATATATAAAGGCAAACCACAAACATATGAAGTCCATATCAGGCCTATCTGGTCTTGGGTGCTTGATCAATTAGAGAACCCTTTGCTTGCTCCACACTTCATGTGGAATGCAGAGTGCTTGTACAGGCACAATGGGACTGATTTCAAGCACTTTTATGATGAGCTGTGGACTGGGGATTACTGGTGGAATATACAAGTATGTTCTGTCTTTGTATAGTATATGTCTATATGTATAAATGTACTACAATGACAATATTATCATTTAGTCAAACCTCCCACAAGATGTAGAGAATGCAGTGCCATTTGATCTCATTCTCTATGCTGACAGAACAAGGCTATCGTCATTTGGGACTGTGCAGGGATAGCCTATTGTCATGCAATGTGCAAATCTGCCCATTGAATTGTGAAACAGCCAGGGGTTGGTGGTGGGTGTGTTGTCAGGCAGTTACTAATCATAAGTGATTTCAACTCCTCATGATGTTGGATTTCAATGGGGTTGTTGCCTCACACTATGAAACATTGATATAATAGGTTCATGAAGATGTGGAAAAGGAGGGCAAGCTTGTCAAGCAGGTCATTTGGCATGATTCCTTCTCCAAACTCCTCAACAAAGTGGCAACCTACTCTCAAATGAGCTATGTTCACAATTTGTCATATGACAAGATTACATGTACCTTATTTCCAATACTTTTTATTCTCTCTGGGGACTATGAGGAACATACATTCTTGTTCAATGAGCTAGTGCTAATTTGAAATTTACTAATATTACTATTACTGTAACTTTTTAGGTGTATGATATCACTCATATGAGGATGATTGGGCAAATGTCCTTGTCTAATATCCTTGTTCCCTTAGAACAGCTTCATGATCTTTCACAGACTTACTTGGTTCAGTCTATGGTTGAAGCACAAGATGTGTTGGAATTATATCACCACAGTTGATCTGCTGGAGATGCTGCACTCAAAGCACTTGGTTTGCACCCCATGCAAGTGAGATTGTGTTTGAGAGCATGCATTACTGTAAGCATATTGACACTAATTATAACAACTATAAACATACGGTGTATTTTGGAGACTCAGGAACTCTAATCTCCACTGAGTACTCAGTTTCAATCTGCTACATTACCTCAATGGCAGAGTTGGTAGCAAGCACCTATTACACAAATACAAAAAAGTCCTAGGCCATTTGGGACAACCAACTGAAGCTGCCATAGAAACATTGTAAGTCAAATACTTGTTATCAATGTTGATTCAGACATTTTAATTCTATGTTTAATTTCCACTTACTGTTAATTTATTCAGTCTCAAAATGTTTCCCTGATGGTGCAACCTTACTCAGTTCAGTACAATGGTCCACATCAGCTTCAGCAATGGCAATAAACTTTGCAATCTTACTAGGGTGTGTATTGCTTGAATTCTGTAATCCCTTGTCCTTTGCTGTGCTAAGGAACATGTTCATGTATTGTTTTATGTGGGGCTAAACATCTTGAAGCAATTGTCAACTTTTGAGGGATACTGTATACTTCAGCTTCTTGCCTGTTACCTGAAACTCCATAGTTGGATTCACTTGGATGTCCATACCAAACATATGCTCATAATAATACAAGCTGAGCTTCTCTGCTTCAATGAAGTGTTGCAGGTGACTGGCCATTCAATTTGTGGGAATTTGAATGATTCACTTGACCAATGTCCTTTTGATCTACAATCTCAGGCCCATATGCAAGTCGTCGAAGTATCAAACATTAATGGTTTGAGGTCAGACTGGAACTTCCCAAAGATCCACCTCTGGAAGCACATCATCCATGACATCCAAAATAAGGGTGCTGTGCACAATTACAGCACATAACTGAATGAAGGGATGTATGTTCCCTTAAAGGAGGCTTCCCAGTAAACAAACAGAGAGAACACAGCCACCCAGATATATTTAAAGTGTTTGCCATACTATTTCAGAATGGTGTTGATTAGTTTTCTGGACCATCCAATTCAAATTGATATAGATTCTACAGATAGACCATCGCAAGTTAGCTGCAAAGCTCATAAAGATGTGTACAATCACCTTGCACAATGAATGGCATGAGTTAATTGCTGAAGAGGATCCAGACAATGACACAGATGATCCATGCCATTGCCCCCAGGTCTTTGATGGTCACCATGTGCTTGGCTTACCATGCAAGCTGGCATCTTTTCAAGACATTAAAAGTCCATTCACATTCCAAGGGATCACACTTTCACTGGCTTTCACAAGAAATTTACCAAGTTTCTTAATGATTTGCTGGAGGGATATGGGTACTCTCTTGAAAGGTTGCTAATAATTAACCACTGATTACATCTCAATACTCCAGATATGAGAACATAAGTATGTAAAGATCAATTACAAGTCTATCATGGACTGGTGACAGTGTACAGACCACCTGCAATGCAACCAACAGTTTCATGGATCTGAACATTACAACTGTATTCTAATACAGATGACAATGACTCAGACCATGTTTGTCTACCTTATATTCATGTTTACCTGTGATGTCCCTGGGGCTGCTTCAATTGACTTCACCTTGGTGCAACCCCTTATTGTTATGACTGGTATAACAATGGTACATGTTCATGAACATGTCATCTCATTCCTATCCTAGGTCAACTCCTACAGTAAGAGGAGTTAAGGATGAACAGCTTGATCCAAGGTCAACAGTACTGGGACTGGCCCAGAGTTGGTAAAGGGAAAGATGAGATAGAGGAGAGGCAAGGCATAAGAGAGGTGATCCTAAGGAACAAGTTGACAACATAAATAAGTGTATATCAAGGTTAAGGGAAGTGATAGGTACAGGCAGCACTCTAATATATATAGTATGGTATTTTAGGGCAGGAATTGGAGCCCTAAAGATAAATAAGGAAGTAGCACATTGTGTTACATAGCATGTGAGGTAAATGTAGAGGATAAAAGGGAAAATGCATAACCTGTGAGAGAAGGCTATATAGGAGGGCAGTGTCTATGCAAGTCAAGATGAATAAGTAAGAGTTATAAAGAAGGGAAATGGAGAGTCCTGAAAGCGAAGAGGAAAGGGAGTACCTGGAGGTGATGAGGCATAGCCTTATCCCTCAAAGAGACTTGTTTAAGAGGTCAGCCCATGTGGAAGTGGAAATCTGGTATTCTCAGATATCTGCAAAGAGCTCGGTGAAGAGGGAGGAGCCTGGGTGGTTGAGATGGAAAGGGGGGGTGACCAACGAAGGAAGAGGAGTTGGGAGATGAGGAGAAGGAGAATGAAATGGGTGTGGGGTCTCCTCAACTGTAACACTCATAGTGAAGACTGGTGCCACTAGATGTATGGACCATGATCTTTGCCTCCATTGAGTCAAGGCCATTCCTTGAGCAAACTCCATCTTTATTCCGATCAAGTCCATCATCCATGGAGCCATGTTAGTTCCAGACACCACTCGTGCTGATGAGTACTTTGTATTTGAGCACCTTGACAGTGATATGTTTCTCTGAATGAATTAGGATGTTTTAGACTCATCTGATGCATAATAGTATAGACTGTTTATTATCACTCCATTACACTATTATATATTCAGATCTGTTTGTCCCTCTATCTGTTACAATCAATTCCACATTGGACTATTCTTTTTCTTTTTCTTATCTTATCAGATCACATGATAGTCACATGTGCTCAACCTGACACTGTTTCCACTTTCTCTAGAGCCTTATGGACTTTGCAACATGGATGCACTTTGTTTCCTTTCTTCTTCCCCGATTGGACCTCATATCTAATCCCAATATGGATATATTATTCCCACATTCATCTCCATCTATGCTTTCCCTTCAATTCTGCCACACCTCATATTATTCATTTCTGCTCCTTCCATTATGCATAGCCTACAACTCATGTATTTAATATTAACTCCATTCATTCTATGCCCTAGATCATAGATACAGTGGCTCAGAAGAGTGTCCCAATGTTGAGCCATTTTGAAGAGATTGGAAGGTTGTAGGAGAGCAAGAATAAATCAGGTAAAGTGCTTGCAGGATGAATGAAAGTAATTGCTCTTGGCATTCAGAAACCACTTTGGTCATGTGGTTTGGTTGCCATGGGAGTGAGATACAAGCATTTCAAAATGGCATGTCATTGGGACACTTATTTGACCCCAAATTATATTATGGATTTTAGTACTTTGTATGCCCTCCCTTTGCTTGTAT
>JBBPQP010000780.1:0-17488 GCA_038092555.1 Boletus subgraveolens
TTGTTTACCCTTGTTGTCGTAGGAGCCCTATGCTTTCTCCACCTCTGAGAAACCTCCCAAGGGTGTCCTTCCAGTTGTTGTAGAAGTCCTACAACTCCTAGATCTCAGAACGACTGAGTCTACTATTATCCTTACCCAGGCTAGTCGTAACACAAGCCTTACACAACTACCTACCTGTTGGCCAAGAACTTCCACATTTTGATAAATGGGATTGCCTGCTTCTGCTAAATGGGCAGATCACTCACTCTGCTTGGAGGAAGAGCTTGAAGTCAGACGAGAATCTATGAGTATCTTGCAATGTAAAGGTATGCCACTCATCAGTTGATTATATAAATTATGTATTGACACCTTTCAATAACAGTTTCTCAATGGGAACAAGGTCCACATTGGAGAAGTACAATATTTCACTCACCTTGCCATCCAATCTGACTCCACACCCAATCTGGAGCTGGAAGGAGCATGGTCTTTTGCAAACATCATCACAATACTTAAGCTTTATACAGAACTGGATGTTGACCTTCTCTACCTCTCTTTGCAGGTTCTCATGGCCTCCCTTCTTTTTGACAACATATTCATTTGCAACATGAAAACAATCCATAGTGTCGTTGCAATGATATCCTGCATGTTGACATTCCATCTGGGGCTGAGGGGACCTTCTTTTGTATGATGGAGAAGCTGGAGGTGGATATATCAGATCTTGGTGTACCATATGGGATATACTTGCAGCCGGGGGATGATGATGATGACAAGAGCAATGATGCAGATGTTGAGTAGCTTCATGTTGATTTACCTCATCTTAGAATACTGTATATTTTTTGAACCACTAGCTTGGACAGTAACAAAGTGGATTGCAGCACAACAACACAACATGACAACAATGACAGCAACACAACACAACACAACACAACAAGATAAGAGCAAAAATAACTAAATAACTATACCAACCAAAGGTGCTTCTTTAACCTCATTCTGTACACCTCAGGCAAGAGCCTCTTTTCCCCAATCTTGCAAGAAAGGTAGAAAGGATTGAAAGTACACACTACATACTTGAAAGGGTACAAGACAAGATGGGATGTGTCAGGGCATATGAGCAGGTGGCATGGGGTGACTGAGCAATTATAGATAACACAGTTAGATATATTCAGAGTCAATCAAGGGACATACCAAATATAATTACCTGTATTATTGGTCAGAACCTCTTTGTTCTCTAGTTTGACTGAGTGATCTACTCCAAGACCATGAATGATCTCTGAGTTGTAATCTGCCTTGATCAGAATATTGATCACTTCATCATTTTGTAGTTTGCTTTTAATTGTATTAGTGTATGAGTACCTTAATAACACAAAATACTTACATCTTCTTGTCAAATGCAACTTGAACTGTGTTTTCCATTTGGATCTCCCTAGAATTGCACGAATGTGCATGCAGGTCAAATAAGACAGGGTGGGATATTACTTACACAGAGTTGGTTTGTACAGTGTGGTGATTGATATGAAGGATGATTTGCTAGAATAGGGTGAATTAGAAAGGACAAAACGAGTGCAAATCACCTTACCTGTTCCCCGGGCTGAGTGGTATCAATGGAAAATGTGTATGTTTCCCAGCTGGGGACAACACCTTCAATATCTAGTAAAATGACATTTCCAGACATCTGGACCTTGGGAATTTTCGGCATGATCAACTCATTGATTGGATTGGACATTTTGTGTCATAAATTTCATACCATGAGCATGGGCAATAGCAGCTTTGGAATTAACTGAGTCAGAGTTACCAGAACTGTATATCCCCTGTTCCCAATGTACTGTATTTGTTCCCTTGCTCTCATTTCTCATCCTTTAGTAACCCTACTAGTAATGGATTCTCAACTAGTAGCACTAATATAGGTTTCTCCAAGCATATGTTGGACCCAGACACTTTTGGGCACAGCACCAGCCCCTTAATCTCACAAGTGAATCAGTCATTGCTTGGATACTCTCAGGTAAGTTTACCCTTAGGGCAATACTGATTAGATTGTTTGATTAGATTGCATGTGTCGGCCAGCTGTATATGCAGGAAGCTCTTACTTTGAGGGAGCATTGTAAGGCACTTGAGATGCAGCTCATCAAGGTCACAACCAAGCATGATACATTGAAGTGAGTACCTGTCATGTATTCAATGGGCTGATTATATTACATTGCATAGAATGATGCTGGAGCAACTGTCTACATCATTACACAAGACAAGCCCTCCTAACCCCACAAAGACCACTGATATGTACTTGAAGCTCTGCTTTTGGACTCAAAGCAAATACCATGAATGGACAAATACTTCCGAGGCTCATGCAAATGCCAAATACAAATTCACATTTATAGAAGATGACCAGGGCAATGGGGTATCCAATACCACTCTCAAAGCCATTCAGAAGACCATTTGAGGCTGCTGGGCAGAACTCATCAGGGAGACCATGGCTCCAAAGAGCTGGGGAAAAGCAAATGCCTCTGCTAAGGAGCTTGTCTACTCACTCACTCACAAGGCTTTTCCTTTCCTTCAACTAGCTGAAAACAACTGGAAGATCAACCTTCTTTGCTCACTTGACTACCCTGGATGGGTTTGCAACAATCTAGATGACCAAGGGAATTGGCTTGCCACTGGTAGTCATAAAGTCAAGCAGGAAGAGCAGACAATGACCATTGACATATGTAGATGAACTGGCCACTGGCATGAACAAGAAGTGCAAAGGGAAAACTCTCAAGTCCAAGGTGGCAGAAAAAAGTTCAAAGATCAGTTGGCTTTCTCCAGTTCAATGTACTAACATTCTACTCAATTGACAGATGATTCTGTCCCAGAGGTGCCCCCAGCTATACCAACAGTCCTGCCAGATTCTTCTGCCTCTGAGTCACCTCCTGCCATGTTGGCTGAATTTAATGGCAGTGCTGCAGAGTCTACCATCACTTGAGAAACCCCTCATTCTCCATTGCCAATTACTCCACAAGAACCAGATGCTAGCTTATTTCAGATCCACTCATAAATGGCTCAAAATGACACATCCAATACTTCTGCTCTGGTTTTGCCTCCAACTTTACTCTGAGTTGCAAGTGTGGGCACTTCTGGATCAATTTCAGATGTCAATGAATACTGTCTTCCCTCTGTGCTTGCGACTCCCACAGTCGATTCTCCCACCTGCTCAGAAGAAGCGATTATGAGAACATCTGAGGACACTGGATCTGTCACCATGCCTGTTGTTGTTAATCCCCTGTGTGTATTTCTAGCACTTGCAAACACTGTACTAACACACAGTAGCTCGAACCTTGTGAAGAAATCTGTGATACTCAAGCTTCCCCTGCTCCCTCCTATGCCCAAGTCTACCATGAAAGACAACAAGGGTGGTGAAAACAATGGTGAAGGTACTGGGTCGTCAAAGGGTAAACGCAAAGGAAATTCTAGCCAGAAAATGTGACCAACAAAAAATCAAACAGCCTAGTAAGTTATTCTTGAGGCAGTTGACTACTACTGACAAAGTTGGGAACTAGTAATCTGTGTTCTTCATGTTGGCTTGTGCAGGTCAATGAGAATGGTAGTTCTGATGGGTTCTGTACATATTTGAACAATGAACTCAATGAGGCACAATGGGAGGTAGGCACAGATTCTGCTTGCATGTATATTACTGACAATGTTTTAAGGCATACAAGAATGAGGCCAAAGAACTGGTAGGTCAGCCAGTTATCCTGTCTACACATACTGACACTTGTGCAGGTAGAAAAGAAAACTTGGGACAATAGCATGTCCTGAGGAACACTCCACTAGCCAGTACACTTATATTTGTCTTCAAGATTTTGGTGTAGCCTTATTTGCATTCCCATGTCCCACCTGCCTCGTCATTTAGTTGTCTGCTTGCATTTTCTCATTGCAGGCCCATGCTCACCTTGTTCATCATTCCACTCAGAACACTGCTTTCATGCATCTCACTATACTCCACTCAGAACACTGCCTTTATCATGCTTTTATCCATCTTTGCTGGCTTCATATTCAATTTTTTCTATATTGAGTACCTGGAGTCAATCATCATTCCATAGCATACACCAGCAGATGTCATATGTACATACAATATCCCATTATAAATGGTCAGATTTGATCAGCTAAGAACAGATGGTTTGACATAAATGTGAACATTAGAGAGCAGCTGAAAGCAGACTTTTGTGGGTGCAAATGACATACAATGACATTAGTAATCAGTTGTGAGCATATAGCACAGGCTCAGACAGTGAGAATGACATATATTTTGATCTGCTCTGTTATGTTGCCCCCCAGGAAATCATTTATGGCCATACACCATAATGTGTCAGCAGACATAACAGTCTCATTTTATTAGAGAATTGTATTCCATCATGATCTTGTATGTACAGGGCAGGAAAACATATTCAGACATCTCCAGACACACATGATCATAGTCAGTTCTCACTTGGGTTCAAGTATGACTAGGGGAATTGGCACTATGTGACCCGACCTATCAACAGTCACACCAATGACTGACTTTCTCCCAAGCCCAGGCTGCCCATTCCACCCCAGACCAGCTCAATGTTAACTACCCCCCACACTCTTCACTCCAAACAAGAAGCTCCCAGTGCTCTTCTTCAAGTATGGTTATGTGTATAACAGCAGCTCACATTGGTAGTGCATGATGTAAGGAGCTGATATTCCCTACATGACATTACCCCTATCCAACCCAATCCACTCATCATCTGCACACACTTCCTGTTCAGATTACTTTAGCATTAGCAATTGGCAGTTGGACTTTTATTTTATAGCTTAATTAACTGTTCAGGTTTGAAGCTAGACTATTCCAACCCTCTTGCATATTTTATTTTCTTATTTGTATTCCCTAGACTATAAAACCCTGTCTGTTTTGACTCAGAATGCAGTTTTCCACCCCCATGCTGTTCTCTCACTTCTGTCTCACACAATTTCCTGTTTAGGCAATATTTGTCAGTGATGCACTGTGGTGAGTCCATTATTCCTTTATACTGACAACCTAGGATTCCAAACCCCTTGGGACAACCATCCCCTCACACCTTTACACACACTTTTCTGTGTTTTTACAGCAACTTCCTGAGAAGCATCCCAGACTGCCTGCTTATATCCAAGGTGTAATTGCCTTGGTCATCTAAGGACATCCAGGTGGCGGATGTGGCAACAGATCCTGAAGGTACATCATGGAGGGGGACCCGAGGTGCATGTTCATACTGGCACACTCTGGGGGTGTGGCACACACAATTGTGTTGTACTTGTATCCATCACTGAAGACAAGTCTGGTGGAGAAGGTGGGAAGTGAGGTTATGAGACTGATGTTGAGGGGAAACCTGTGATATTTTAGTGTACATGGGGAGTCGTTTATCACAATAGGCCTGGTCAAGTTTTATGTTGAAAGGAAGGCACAACAGGAGAGGGAGTTGTGTGCATCATGAGTGGCTCTGCAATGCAGAGGATCTGCATGCATTTCCAGAGTTGTTACTCATCCAGGCAGAGTGGAAGCCAAATTAGCTCAAGGTTGAGTCCATGGATTCATCAGGGAGAAGTTGGAGAGTGTTGAAAAGAAGCTGAAAGTGAATTGCCCCATAGACAGCATATAATATAGGTGAGGAAGTGGCAATGACATAAGCCATCTAATGAGCTTGGCATCCCACATGTGACATCATTTTGACACCTAGTACTCCTGGTGGGAAAGCTTAATTAGGCACAGGTGGCTACACTGCTGTTATTCCTAGTTAGGCTTGTTCACCCCATTCTGTCAACACTGACAGTACATATTGCCCCAAATAGTGTACTTACTGCCACTTTAGAGGAGCCACAGAGGAACACCTGTGTCAGCATAGCAGCTTGGCAACACTCAGCACAGTCTTTGGCTACTGGCCACTGCAACCATCTTTGCCGATGCCCTCCACACAATTTCCCACACCCTTGTCTCTACCCACCCACCATTGTCAACATTGTGCATATCATCCAGTGCCTTCTTGGCACTGTGTCCTATTCTGCTCACTGTTCTACACTTCTACCACCCCTTGTTGATCATTACCACATACCTACACCCCTCCCATTCTTTCACCTACATCCTATATTGTGCCATCTCTGTGTCATTGTCCCCTATCCCAATGTCAACAACAATGACTCACTGGATTGTGGATTGTCAAATGAGCTAGTGGGCCACTGTGACTGTTCTGCACATATACCAGCCCTTGATGATCACTGCAACCTGCCTCACTTTTCCATTGTGCACTTATTGCTGTGTCATCATCACTTCCTCCCCAATGTCACCTACATATGACAACTTACCTACCATCATTTTCAACACTCTCAAGACAACCTATTCCTTCTCCTGGCTGTTCTCCAGATGCTTCAACTGCTACTCCTACCAATTCTATTGCTATGAAGTTTTGCTTTTCATGACCCAGCTTTCAGCTTGGGTCTCCTACTCATTCTCTGATATCTATGGTCTTCAATAACTCTCAATGTCTGTCCACAATGCTTGCTCTTACTCAGTACTATTTAGGTACTGGCATGTTGTTTCATATCTCTCTCTATACTTCATCCTGAGGTCCATGCACTACACAGTCTGTGAAAAGCATGTCAAATAAAGGTAAACAATTTCTAATCTTGACTAATCTATATGCTTGTCTAAGTAAAATTTGTCTAGTATAGCAAGAATGCCATGCCATCAAAACCATCTATCATGATAGCCAACTCTGCCATCAAACCTTCGGTACCAGTAGTACTACCTATTTCACCAGAACCCTCAGTGCTAGTCAGTGCAGCTCCATCTCCAGCATGATCTTGCACTGTGGCAGGGCCATTAAAGCCTTCAGTATTAGTCTCGCTATTCATCTTGCTATCCATTTCTCCAGAGCCCTCAGCAATAGATGAAGTGGCCCCATTTCCAGCACAATCTCCCTCCATGGCAGGGTTGCTAATACCTCTGGTACCTGTCATGCCATCTCTAGTGGTACCTGTCATGCCATCTCTAGTGGTTCCATTTCCTGTCAGAGCCAGTGCAGGGTCAGGGTTGTTGTTAGTTTCATTATTGCCTGGATGGACTACAGGGGTGCTTCTTCACTTCTTGAAGAGCCTCAGAGATCTATTGGCATTCCCCTGTGTCACATGGCTGCTTTGTACCGATATCAGAGCAAGGGCAACATGTTGGCTCTATAATCTCACCACTCTCAATCTGTGTATTCCTTTGTTGCCTAAGTACTTCAAACTCCTTGTCTGTCAACCTCTTCCAGTATGTTGATTCTATTTCCCATTTACACTACAGCATTTTGAGCTAAGATTGAGAGCTTGATGTGTTGCTCAAGTTCACAAAGGGAACCGTCAACAGTCACCCTTTGATGACTACCCTGTAGTGTGAGACAATGCTCTGGAAATGATTTTTCCACTGCATTTTCACTTTTGGATTGCCAACAATGGCCTCTGGTAAGCAGTATTGTCAACTGATGTCATCATGTCATGAAAATACTTATGAAGTTTTTCATTGATCAGCCTCCAAATAGTGCCATGTATGTGTGAGATTCATTCCTGGTGGTTACTCACAGCATCTATCATTGTCAATTGTAACTCTTTGTGGCACCAAAAAAACACTCACCATGCACACCTTGCACCGCAAACCCTTCCATTTTACTCATGAGATCATGTGTGTCTACACTGATGATTGTACCCATGAAGTCTCTGACCCCATCAGTTCCAAAGGCAACCCCACAAAGGGGGAGATCAGTAGTCCCACACATCACATAAAACAGAGTTTCTATGCCAGTGTGGGACCTCAGGTTAAGAAGCTTAGTATTAAAATTAGTATAGTCTTGTCAATGGAGTTGTAACTGTTACCTCCTCTTCAATCGCCTTTAGCATCTAAGTGACATCATTGACTTTCCTTTTTGTTGTCATGTGAATACCAACTGCTTTATCTACTTGGTGCTCATTGAACTCTTGGACCAGATGCTCCTTGTCAGTGGACAAGAGGTTTTGATACTCCAGCAGATTGTTTTTCACAAAGTCAGATAGCACAGTGTGACCAGCTACATATAAGAAATAAATAAGTGCTGAAAGCTGAATAGCAAGCATAGATGTACCATTCTCACCATTCTCATCATTAGTTTGAACATGGTGTAGGAGCCTCTAGCTCTCTACAGTTACATCCTGTCTAATAAAATACCACAAACTCCAGAATAGGCTTTCTGGAGGTTTCCATGCTTCCGACACTTCCAGAGGTTTCCCACACTTCTGGTACTTCTGGTACTTCCTGCACTTCCTGCACTTCCAGAAGTGTAGTACTTTTGATATTAATTCCACTTGTTCTGGTACTTCTGGTACTTCTGGAAGTAATACCATAAAAAATTGCTCAGCAATATTCCCTTTACATATCTATTTTTACCCAAGTTCTCTTTCCTGATACTCATTAAGATATGAGTGTGCCTCAATCACATACTATTTAATATCTTCACTTCACTGCCAAACACCTCAGTTGTTTTCACCCATCTTAGGCAGCAGCTGAGGTGAGTTGAAATCTTCTTAATACTTACTCTTAGACTAATGACCATAGCACCAGTCTACTCTGGCATTGCTAGGTAAATATAGTTGTTTTCACCCATCTTATGCAGCAGCTGAGCACCGGTCTACTTTGGCATTGCTAGACCTCTGCTTTTGACACTGTCCTTTCTCCTTTGTTCAGATGTCCTCCAAGTGATCTCCATCGTGTTCCGTGTTCTCTATGTCCAGTCTGAGGTAAGTCAAGTCTTTATTTTTCTATCTGATATAGTATAACCTATCCATACCATCTATCCACTGTCTGAGTTATACCGGATACTACATATATAGTCCAGTACCATTTTCAATTTGCCATCTTATTTCTTGTTTCTTTTTTTAGTAGTTCCTTCTACTTCTCTCTATGTTCCTTCCTTACTTCTATTATGATTAGCTGCTGCCACCTCTAGATCCTTATAGTACGCTTCTCTGGTAACCTGGTTACCAAAGTCTTGGGAATGCCCAGACTATAAAAAGTTTGTGCCTGTTACGATTGAGGAGACTCCTAATCAATTTCCTTCTTCGCCTCCTCCTCATCGTCTACCGACTCCAATCCCTTCATTGGTTACTCCCCCATCCCACCTCGACCACCTCGGTTCTTCCCTATTCACTGAGATCTTCCACAACCTCCAAGACTACCAGATCTCCACCTCCACCTGGGCTGACTTATTAGATGAGTCCCTCTTCAAGGAATGAGGCTGTACTCCATTGCCTTTGGGTATCCCCATCATTGCCTCTGGACTTCCCCTTTCATTCACTGCCTCTTGGCTTTCCCCTTCTATCTTATGACTCTTACTTACATCTCCTGACTCGCATAGACATTGCCTCCTCATAGCCTTTTCTTGTAGGCTATATGTTTCCCCATTTATCCCATTCATCTATGCCACATGCTATACGACGCAACATGTCTATTTCCTTATTTATCTTTAGGGCTCTGATACTTGCCCTAAAATACATACTATATATATTAGAGCACTGCCTGTACCTATCTCTTTCCTTAACCTTGATATACACTTCTTTGTATAGTCATCCTGTTCCTCAAGGTCCCCTCCCTTGTGCCTCACCTCACCATTGCCTCATCCTCCACTCTACCAACTCTGGGCCAGTCCCAGTACTGCTGACTTATGTCAGGCTGTTCACTCTTAACTCCATTCGGAGGTGTCCAAGAGTAGGAATGAGACAACACATTCATGAACATGTATCCAGTTGTAACAGTACCTAGATCTGAATGATCATCTCTGTTCACTCCTAACTTGCTCACTATGATTCCCCTCATTGTTGTCCTCATTGGTCCTTGTCCTTGATTGACTCCCTTTCTTGTCTTAGTATCCAGTCCTTATTCTTGACCAGATTGCTCTTATTATCATCTATCTGACCCTCGTCCTAGGTTGGACTGCTCATCATTTTACTCAATCTACTTTGGACTGTGTGTTCCCTCATCATTGTGTATCCAGGACTATTCCAGATACTCTATTCTGCTGTGGTCAGTCATAGCTAACCCTTCTCCTCTAACTTCCCTCCTACAGGACCCCCTTGGGACAAGTGTACTTGCCCCTTCTACATTTTCCCTTACAAGGTCTTTGACCTTGTTACTTGTTTTACAGCAGGCAGTTTGAGAACCAGTCTGACATTTCTTCCAGCAAAAAGTGTTCCAGGCATTGACCTTTTTGTGCTTGGAAAAGTATCAAGCCTGACCAATGTGCAGCTCATTGTGAACATGGCAGATACTCTTGTGATGCTTTGAAGTGATTGTCTTTGTCACCTGGTTGAACTTACTTCATGCAGCATTCAAATCTTTTGGAAGCAATCAGCCTCTTTGCACCAGTTGGCCTGGAGCTGGTCCCATGCTTCTTTGGTGAGGATAACCTTTACCCTTTGGCATGTCAGAGGCTGAGCACAATGATGTGCCCCCATCTTCTTTGGCAGCAGAAAAAACTGAGAGACCATTGGAAGGAGGGGGGGGACAAACTGACTCATCTGCACTCACTGTGATATTTAAGAGTTTAGTATTGAGAGGGGACTGAAACAGCAATATATCATTTGACTGAGACAAATTTCACAATATTATGACAGCAGGGTTGATCTAATGGGCCAAAACCAAGGTCAGAAAGGAGAGGATGCATGCAGGGTTGCTATGCTGAGATGTCTGAGGAGCATACTCAAAACAGAGAATTTCAGCACCTGCATATCCTGAGCAATTAGTGCAAGTTCTGATCCTGAGTTAGGCGGAAACTTACTGTGGTGACAGAAAACCCAACACCTTTCAGATCAGCAACAACCATGCCAGCTAAGTTCAAGGCTTGCTCATCTGACAAATTCCAAGGAGAGAATCTCAGGACCGTCTCCCAACGACTGCTCCACACCTTTGTAATGAGCATATGCAATGATGGTAGCATATTGTCTCTGAGATTGAAAAGATCCAGCACCACATCAGTGCTGGGGCCAATGCTGATCAATGCTTGAGCTTTCAGCATTGCATTGGAAGGGAAAATGAGGGGAATAGGCTCCAGAGTTTTTTCCTTAGCTGTATATAGGAAGGCCTCTGCAGGGTGCTGCTGGCAAGCAGACTGTTGGCAAAGGGTTGAAGGGGAATTTATTTCTGCCTGATTTTTTTTTGAGATGGGCATGGGGAGGGCTGGCTTCAGGAGAGGATGTACATTTTTCGCATTGGAAGTAACCAGCGCCAATGACTCACAGATAGCTGCAAAGAATGACAAGTGCTGAGTATCATTGCCAGAAATGTTGAGCTTTGCAACATTGCCAAGTCCAGTACATTGAAGGCAGCTTGAAACAGGGCTAGAGAATGTGGGGAGATGATATGACCCTTTCAAACTGATGGCTTCAGCAAGTACTAGAGCAGTGTTGGTAAGAGTATCATGAAGGTGATGGAAAAACTCACAGCAGGGCACTGGGGCATGAATGGACTCAATTTTGCAACACTCCTGGAAGTGTTGCATGTGAGGAACATTGAACTTCTCACAGAATGCTTGAATGAGCATGGCTGTGTCACCACTGACTCACTCGCTTTGAATCACCTCACATGGGGAAATGTAGACGTCCATGGTGATTTTATCAGCAGAAAGATTGTCAGGCAGCCCAAAACCAGGGTACCTTAGAAGGAGGGAAATCCCCCTATCCAAGCAGTCCTGCATTGTGATCTAAAGACGATGAGTTCCAGTTCCACCACATGTGAGAGAGAGAATTAATCACATTGTGTCAAAAATGTCTCCAAGCAAGGCCTCAACCAAATCTGACATCTGAAAAACTTTGCAGTCCAATTTTTCAACTGGATTGAAATCTGTGTAGGCTGGGTGGAGGCTGCCCTGCATCGTCATGTGATAATGAGCACCATCTTTGTGTGCAGCATGTCTAAGGAGCACCTGGATAACTGCCTAACACTGGTTGTTGCTGAAACCTTGCACAAAGGATGAGGTGTACAGCTCTGCAATGGTGGTGATGGTGAATGTGTTTTGGATGTCATGGTTGGTGTGTTGTGGTGCATACAGCCAACCATCTTCATTGGCATGTTGAGGTAGCATGGTGTTGGGGGTAGACATGATAGAGGAACTAAGTTGACATGCTCATGTTTTATGTCACTATTAAGGATCTAGATAGGATAAATGCAGACATCAGGACTTGTGAGCTTACCCAACACATTCTTATCATGATTGAGTAGTGCAAATGATGGACTTACCTGCAAATGAACAGTGGTCATCATCAGCTCTTCTGCAACTAAGCAAGCCCCTCATTCAAGACTGATAAACATCCAAGTGATCCATTTTGCAGCAGGTCATATTGTAGAGTCAAACATATTGAGTGTGTGTGTTGAGTGTGCAGCAATCAGATCATGTTGACTCACAGACTTGAAATAATGTTTGAAAAAAATATAATACAATGCTTCTCTTCACATGGGATCAACAATTCCAAACACTACAGATACTACTTAATCAACTATGTTGTGTAAATAGTCCACCATCCCTTGGAGTCTGACTGCATCCTCTTCATCATCAATGATGTCATCATCACTGGGTTCATTGATATATATATGTGCAATACAGTTTATTGAGTGCTTCACTGGGCTCTGAAGAGATCAGCTCATTAGGTTAGCATACTGAAAACCTCAAGACATGAAAACATACCCAATGTTGAACCCTCATCCTCAAGCAACAGTGCTGGGACATCACCCACATCACTGCTGTAAAACACAGAAAATGTATATAGGTGCGAGGGGATGGTTGTCCCAAGGGGTTTGGAAACCTAGGTTGTCAGTGTGAAGGAATTATTGGACTCACCACAGTGCATTGCTGACCAAGAATTGCTAATAAGGAAATTGCATGAGACAGAAGTGAGAGAACAGCACTGGGGGCAGAAAACTGCATTCTGAGTCAAAATAGACAGGATTTTATAGTCCAGGGAATACCCTAGACTTGTAAATAAGGAAATAAAATATGCAAGAGGGTTGGAATAGTCTAGCTTCAAACCTGAACAGTTAATTAAGCTATAAAATAAAAGTCCAACTGCCAATTGCTAATGCTAAAGTGATCCAAATAGGAAGTGCATGTGGATGATGAGCGGATAGGGTCAGATAGGGGTAATGTTGTATAGGGAATATCAGTTCCTTACATCCAAGGGGGACTTTAAGAACTGACTATCCCCAGTCAGTCTGATGGAATAAGGGGCTGAGTACTGGTGATGATGATGACCAAGAGGAGCAGAGTGCTGACAAGGATGATGATGGCAACAACAATCACAGAAGTGGGAGACAATGACAATGGGTGACAACAGGGGTAGTGTGTGTTTCCTTTTTCATCTGATGATTGTGGGAGATGGAACACTGATGGTGACAATGCTGATGATGATCATGGAATAGAAGATGACATCAGTGGTGAGGAATGGTTGTGTTCTGACATCCTCTGAAAGTGTCCAGCTGCCCAAATGAGTGAGTTGAATGACTTTGTAAGTTGGATGATGAGTAGCAGTCAATAGTGAGAGGATGGGGAGAGCAGCATGCCATTTCATCATGGCAAAATATCATGAATGATGTGGTATGAATCCATCATGTTCTGTGTGTCCAAAGGGGTTCTCTCTGGATTCAATGTCCAAGTTTGATGCTCAACTCTGCAGCACAAACCTAAACATGAATGAAAACATAGTAACAACAGTGAATAAGTGAGGAATGATACAATTGAAGAAAGGGAAATCAAGTTGTGAGCATCCAATTCAATTTGTCTTCTTCATGTGTCTTTCGTGTCTGTTTCTGCATTGGATTGAAACAAGAGGGCACTGAATGTCTGGGATCAACAAAATAATGAATCAGATAAGGTGCACAGTGTCCCTGTACATGTTCAAAGAGTGGAATGGTACATAGGTGGTTCAAGGACACAGTGAACTGGTGATAATGAATGAGAACAAGGGGTGGATGTGATCTACCAAATGGGCAGAATAGTATCTGATGAGGATTTTTCTTTATTCAATTCTTTTTCTTTTCTTTTTGTGTTGTTTTTTTGATGGATAAATAATGCATGCCAGACTAAACCCAGGGTGGAACAAAATGCCAGATGAAAACCAGGGTGAAATGGATACATTTGTAGTGTTGTGTTTTTCGGATAGAGCAAAATGGTTGACCTAAAAAGTAGCATCAAAACACTCAAATGGTAAAAACTGAGATTGAAATGTAAATGAAGGTCAATTTCACAAATAAAAGTCGAGACAAAAGTGCAAAAATGCGAAAAGTTTACTGAGGAAGTCCAGTTAGGACTCCTCTCCTCTGAGGGGGACTTGCCTGATGACCTCCTGGTCATCAAATGATGTCTATGGAGATGGTTAGGGTGTCCTGAAAATGATGAAATGAAACCTAAAATGAATGGATTCCCAGATTGAAAGGGAAACATCTTCAAAGGGGTAAGGCAAACATGGAAGGCAAGCAGAATGGGGAAGTCAAAAGATGGATGAAGGTGGGCTGGAATGAGCAAGCAAATAAATAATCACATAGTCCAACAAACAGTGAATGTGAAGAATGCAGAAGGGTGAAAGTGGGGGTAGTTGTGCTTAAATTGGATGATGCTAAGTTAGACAAAAGGAAAAGCAGTGAAACAGATAATGAAGTGCATAAAAGGGGTGATGTATTCGAAAAAGACATGTCAGGTAAGGAAGAGGGTATTGATGGATTGGAAACAGATTATAGTGGCAGTATGGATAACAATGAATGTGGTTGAGAAGATGGCAATGCAGATAACAGTGGACATGGCTAAGAAAACAGTGATGGTGTGGATAACAGCAAACATGGTGATGAAAACAGTGGTGGTGCAGGTAACAGTAGATGTGGTTGAGAGAATGGCATCAATGATGGAAATGAGGGTGAGGCAATGAGAGGTGATGGGTCCAGATTGGGAGAAGGTGACAAGGGGGACTTTGCATGCAGTTCAAAGGATGTTGAATCAGAAGAGAAGGGTGGCAAGGTGAATGGGTCTGAAGACCTTGGGTTTGAATGGGATGGGGGTGGCAATGCAGCTAAAGCTAGGAGAGGGGACATAGGGTCAGTGCAAACAGTATCCAAGGAAATGATACTAGATGATGGTAAAGGACTTGCATTCAACATGAAAGCATCTGGATCATCTATATCATCTATTTGATCAGATACTTGCCACATGAAACTGGACATGTTGGATTCATCTATTGCGATAGAAAATGGGAGGTTAGCATTGACAATTTTGAGTGAAACAATACCAGTGATTGAGTCATCCTGCATTTCAGGGTGCACTAGAGGATGTGTGGTGGTAGACAGGAAAGGGATTGGGTTAGCAATGACAAGCTCAAAATGAGCATTGGGAGGTAGTGTTGGATAGGCAGGAAGTGGTGGTGATGGTTTCAGGATGTAGAGTTGGTGGTTAGTATCGCATTCCAGGTACCAGTCCTGGACCTCGGCGATGAATGCTGGCCAGTCTGGGTTCAACGTGGATACATGCTCTGACATCTTCCAAAGCTCAGCTTCATCTAAATCAGCATACTGGATAGCTACTTCAATCTTTTGTGCATCAGTGAGTTTGATATTCATTGTCAGGAAGTCAATCTGTTCTAAAAAACCAAGGTAGGTGGGTCAAAGCCTTCCCATCAAATCTGGGTGCATCTATGGTGCCTCAACAAGGAAGCTGAAAGAGGTAACTTAGTGTCATGGATGCAAACAAAACCAGCTGCAGGGAAAAGATGGCAACACACGGTGATGATGATATGAGTGGCAGCCAAACGTGTGGTAGATGATGCGGAACAGCGATGATGAGCATAAGGAAGTGGGTGGCGAAGGTCATAGTACATACATGAGGAAAATGTTTGAACTGCAAGCATTGATGATGTCGAAATGGCTGTGAACTGATAATAATGCATGATGATGAGGATGCAAGTGGTAGCCAAATATGTGGTGGAGGATGCAGAACTTTGAAGACAGATGGCAAAAAGGACAAGGGGAAGGGTGGCAAAGGTGATAGGTGTGATAGTGAGGGTTGAAGCACAAGGCTATGAGCAGGGTTGACAAGAGTTGAGATGGCAGGAGCATGAACATTCCAACTGTGAGTGCTGGTGATAACAATGGTTAAGGACTGGGATAGTGAGTATGAGCTGGGGATCACAAGCACCAATGACCATGATGGGACATGCATGTGTGAAAGCTGGGACTACAAGCCCTTATGACAGCAATAGGAAGGTGTGTGTGTGAACATTTTCATACCTGAGAGCACTGTCAATGACAACGAAAGGGGGATTCTGTGGACCATGAATGATGATGGTCACAATCCAAGGGAGATGCAAGCTAACTAAAAAAGCAAAAGGTGACCAGGCCAGAATGGTGGCAATGGTGATGGCAATGGCAAACATGATTTGGCGATAGTGAGGGGAGGAAGCATAGGGCTATGAGTGGAGCTGGCAAAAGTGAAGATGGTTGGTGTGTACATGTTCTGATTGTGAGTGCTGGTGATAACAACCAAGGAGGAGGTTTCATCTGTGCTACAAGCAACAATGGGGACAATTGAAGAGAAAACCTGGCAATGAGCAAGGGCAAAAGGAACAGAAGGGGGAATGATGGTCACTGGTGACAGGGATGTTGGTGATGGCAATGGCAATGGGTCAGGACTGTGGTAGCATGTGTGAGCTATATGGCCACAAGCACCAATGACTGTAATGGGATGATGCAGGTGTGAATGTTCGTGTCCAAGCTGGGATGTCAATGACCACAAGCCAGGGAGAAGGGGATCTGAGCTTGGTAAGAGGTAATTGTGAGCATTGATTGTAACAATGATGCCACATTAGCGAGGGTTGAGGTGTTGGGCTATGAGCAGGGTCAATGAAGGTTGTGATGGTGGTTGCACAAACATTCCCACCTCCAGCACTGACAGTACAACCACCAAGGGGGTTCCGCCATTGCTACAAATAAGGGTGTACGGAATCTGAGCTAACTGAAGGGAGATGAGTCGATTATGGACAATATCAATCTGATCCAATGATCCTGACTGATGGGTGCTGATTTGTAAGTGAAATGAGTAGGGCACAGCCAAGGGAATGGAAGGTGAGGATTGCTGATTCAGAGTGGTGGAGGGACAGGGGTTAGGATCAGGGAGTTGTTAGGGGTGAAAGAATGGAAAGGTTCAAAGAATTTTTTTTTTTGAAAGACAGTGGCACTAAAAAGGGTGTGGTGAAAGCAGAAGTTGGTGGGGTGTTTGTTGCTGTGGCATAAGTCAGCATGTCTTTCAAGACAACCCTGGAAAAACCCCCTTGCAGTGGGCTCCAGTTATAAAACACAGAAAATGTGTATAGGTGTGAGGGGATGGTTGTCCCAAAGGGTTTGGAAACCTAGGTTGTCAGTGTGAAGGAATTATTGGACTCACCACAGTGCATTGCTGACCAAGAATTGCTAATAAGGAAATTGCATGAGACAGAAGTGAGAGAACAGCAC
>JBBPQP010000781.1:0-17466 GCA_038092555.1 Boletus subgraveolens
TGATAGGTCGATGGGAAATTAACCAGCAAGAACCAGATTGCACAACATTCTGGGATTCGTACCACGACAAGGTAGGCCCTCCCTTCCATGAGCTGTCGCATTTAAGGCTGAAAAGTATATCAGGGCTGCACTTCACCAGGGTCCGGGAAGAAGGCAAGACTTGATTTCCTTGAGATAGCATATCAGGACTAACCACCTCATCAGTATGTCACACACAAACTGCAGAATCTTCCTGATAAAAGCGACTGGCGAGAATTCTGTGCCACAACGCCAGCTCATTTCAATCGTATGCAATTCCCGGGTGCACAGGAATGCTTTACAGCAGTACGTGTATACCAGGAAGATATGGACTCGAGTGAACTGACCCATGTGCGGTTGTAGGTTTGGGGCGTGTATGGTCAATGGGAAATACGTGACAGTAACTGCTGAATACGCCCCCACCCTTTGAGCTACTATATATCCACAATGTCATATCTGCTTGAAAGCCTTGGTTCTTAATCGATCGATCATTGCATGCTTTTGAACTGCTTTCTGTAGGCTGTTATTTGTACATACATATTGTATATTCTGTGTGTAACAACTTATGGTGCTGAAAGTGGAGAGTGTGAGGCAAGGAGAGGAGCTAACTCGTTCAATTCGCAGACAGCCAGCGAGCTCACATGACGGTCGTCCCATTGACCCCGGACGGTGCAAACGTATCGTGGCCATGAGGTCCGAGCGTCGTGTTATCAAATGTTTAATAATTTCGATTCAGTATCCCGCATTGCGCTCGAGCTCGTGGTGGGCGTCTGCCAGCGGAAATAAAATGGGCGCAATCCGCAATCTGGGATTCTAATGTACACTAAAACTCGACTGTCTTACAAACCCGGTCTTCATAGTCGCCACCTCAGAATCCTACATCCTCGGACATGACGGAGACGCGCAGATGCGTCCGCGCGCCGTCGCCACGCGGTATACATATCAAAGCATAAATAGTTACCGTCTAGTTACCGTCTAGAACCAATCGATCTGATCCATGCAGCCATAATGCGCGATATACTTCTCCGCTTGTTCACTGCGAACGTTTGCTGGCGAAGTGTGCACGTCCCAGAGGCCGTGGAGGTGAGCGTCTGCGTAGCGGATGGCGAGCTTGAAGTCGGTGTACTGCCTGTGGATCCTGTACCCGAAGACGAACCAGACGTGGACGTCCCCGATATAAAAGAAGCAACGGGAGGGCCCGGGAAGGTGTACTGAATGGGTGTATCGAAGATGGTAGGATCGTAAATCCCGGGGTCGGTGTCCGAGTAGCCTCCGGGGAACGTCACCTCCTCACTCGCTGAAGCCATTCCGACTTGCGAGCCGCTGACGTTGACCTGCATAAAGGACGAGTGTTGGAAGATCCGATCGGGAAGAGTGCGATGCGCGGCATTACCTGCGTACAAGACGGATAAAACTCTGCACCACCCACTGTGGTAGCGAGATGTAGTGCGATGATCTCATGGCGGATGATATATTGTCCGCTTTGCAGAGTGGATGGTATGGTAACGTTTGCTGGATTGCCGTTCACTGATTAGGGAACATGTGAACGTATGACAAACCGCATGAGCGACATCAGAGACAGACGTACTGATGTTCTGCTGGTACCAGGTGGTGTTGCCTGGTTCAACGCCGGTTTCCTCGATCTTGAACCACTCGGCGTTGGTAGGATCATACTGATCGCATGTAGTATTTCCGCACGACGCCATGTACGTCATGATAGGACCAATGTTATGTGGCCACTGCACGCGACATTGAGATCCATTTGCTCTCTCCGAGAAAGATATAGAATGACTCACGTTAGTGCCGTCGCCATCTAGCCACAAAAACTGTAGTTGACTTCCGGGGTTCGCGTTCGCAACGAGGGCGGCTTTCTGTGCGTCTTGACCGCAGTTTAGGTATGCACTGGAAGCACCCTTGACAGGGTCGATGCTATTTATCTGGCGAACTATTGACGGGGTTGGTTGGGCGTTGGGTACATTTCCGGCGTACACAGTGCCGTCAATGGTTACTTGTGCGACATAACCATGCGCGCGAACCTGTGGCAGAAATGCAAGAAACGGGACTAGAGTCAACGTGGTGAAACGGAAGAATAACTGTAAGTGCATGGGATGCAAGACAACCCTGTACAAAAAAAGCAGTCGACGCAGAGGCCCAAGCAGAAGAAACTGGCAAGGAGAGAACAAAAGAGGTCAAAGAAACAAGAAAATTTACATGCAAGGTAGACCAGATGAGAACTTGGTGATGCCGCGTCCGACGGTAAGTGACGGTGACAAGGCGGGGTATTAAGCTTCTTGCACGAGGTTACCGTGCGGGTTTCCATTTCTCTCGTCGCGGGTAAATTGCAAGTCGTTGCGGCGTCACCCGGGCCATGAACGTGTCTCGGGGGTGTGGTATGTATGTGTGGCTGCATTCCATCATCTCGTATGAATTTCGTAGCGGATCTCTTTCAGTGGAACAAAAAGAAGAACATGCGGGAGGCGTGTTGTTCCAGGGATCCGTGTGTGCCTGTTGCCTGATGGTGGCAATCTCGTGCGTTCTAGATAAGATAAGACAAATCAGTCTCCCCTCGCGCCCTCGGATGATTTCTGACCTTGACAGACCGGGACCGCCAAAAGCATGCAAAAGGACAAGTGTGAGGGTCAAAGAAACCCTCGATGCTACCCGCGCGCCTTCAGAGTTAAGATGTTAGGAGGTCTCCTCCATCGATAGCCGACATATTGTTGCCAACACGACGAGCCTCGAGGCTGCCTCGTGGTAACCTTCAATGAATCGCATCATGACGAGATCCGACAGCCGGTGGCACAAGTACTCTTATCACCAACTGCTGTATCATGCGCGGCCGCAACAGTGGCAAACCAGCACACCAGACCTAGCTCGCGCTGAGCATGCTGACCGGATAATGGCCGGGTATTCCGGGCCTCGTTTCTCCCATGAGTGTTTCATCGCCAGACTACGTCGTCGGCCAGGCTTGAAAACGCATCGTTGGGGTACCGATCAGGTGTGTAGTATCCGAGCCATTAGCCAAGAGGCGCCAATTCCGCCGTTGTCCTTCATTTGAGATCAGAGCACGGTCTGATCCGGGCGCAGCAGAATTACCACCCGATTAGTACGGCATAAAGACAATCGGAAAGAATGGAACTCGAAGCAATGAAGGGGGGCCTATCGGTATCGGTTTACGGTGGCATACGGTCATTCAGGCCCTCGGAGGAGCTCGGTAGGTCAATCGATTTTAGAAAAAAACATCTGCGCTGTTTCAAGGCGGCGGTCAGGCTGATCGGACATTGGACCACAGCCTATCACAAGGACTTTGCATGCCGACGGAGCGATGTCATAGTACAAGGGTCGTCACCAGTACACAATGACGCGATGGCAGCCCTTGTACCGGGTTTATAGCAGCAAACGTACAACTCCTATGAATTTCATTAGTGTACACCATGTTGCACACATTAATACGCCTTCATATCGACAACCCCTATAATGAGTATCTTACCATCAAACTTTATCGAACCACACCTCAGCCCGATCTTGCACCGTCTCGTACTTGCGTGCCCGCTCAGTCAACTGGCCAACCAGACCACTTATTCCAAACCCAACCACCTCGCCGTCTTCGACGACGAATTCCGCCAACCCCTCAGTTGTGCCGATCTCCCTCGTTTCAAATGGCGTCGTGTCTTTGCCATATCCATTTGGGTATAGTGATGTGAAGTAGATTTGAAAAATGGAACCCTGCTGATGCCGCATGCGAACGTGCGAAGACCACACGCGAGGCCACTCTGCGAGTAAATCCCCGGAAGGGCTTGGGTTGCCTTGCACACTATCGACGATGGAGAAATTGGATTGAACCTTGGCACAATATGAGGATGCGCTAGACGGGCTGCACAGCGTAAAGGATCCGTATCCAGGATTAGCATAAGTGCCAGCAAAGGCATCCAAAGACAATGTAGAGTTCTGAGGACTGGGCTCCGTCGTCGTCGTGACATTGTAAGAGGGCGGGCTGGATCATGCGTTAGTCAAGCCGAATACTCAGAAAAAGGTGCAAACCTTGTAGGAGTCAATGAGCTAGTCAAATGCAAGGCCGAATCGAGGATGCGGCTCAAAATCAGCATCGCCGGCGCAGCTTTGCTTTCGCCATTTACGAATAGAGTTACACCGATCTCGTCACTCGGTAGGAAGGAGACGAGTGTAGAAAGCCCAGGAAGAGCCCCTGAATGATAGACGACCTGCAGTGTCATTAGCTATTAGACCTGAGAGACCAAGATATCAAACCCTCACGTCGTGCCCTCGATATGAGCCACGGAACCAACCCATACCATATCCGACGATCGAGTATTCCGGATCAACTGGGTGGTCGGTGGAAACAGAGTACGAATACGATACGTTTTGATATACGGATGGCGGTATCACAGTTTGATTGTCGTGAACACCCTCACCGATCCACGTCGAGATCCACTTGGCCTGCAACATGCATCTGGGTGAGCACAGAGTTCATATCCATTGAAAGAGGTATGGAGAGACCATGTCAACGGCATTCGATATGATCCCTCCTGGCCCAGCCATCGTAAAAGCCATGTCTTCGGTGAAGCACTCGGGTACCCTGCGGCCTTCTTTTGTCCACCCTTGAGTGAACTTACCAGACGCCTCGGCTTTGGTCGGCGAAAAGGTCGAAGATGACATTCCTAAGGGTGTGAAGATGCGTTCTTCCACGAAAGACGTATACGGTTGGCCAGAATACGTCTCGATAACATGGGCAGCAACCATATACATCTAAACAGATCGTAATCAACTAGTCGTACGTGCGGGAACAGTAAAACACGGGCGTACGATATTGTTGTATGACCATTGCTCTCGGAGCTCAAAAGCTGGCCTTAGGTATTTCAATCGCGTGATCGTTTCCTGCGGGGTATCCGTGGGTCCGTACGAAGCATCGTGCCTGCAGATAGTCGCGTGAATAAGGATACAGGTGAACAACGCAGAGTAGACCTCACCGTGGTAGTCCAGACACATGAGAAAGGATATCCCGCAGATTAGCTCTCTCCGAGGCCCACTCGTCCATGAGCTGCCAGTCAGGTAACAAATCCCTCAGTCGCGTATGCCAAGTCAACTCGGTCAAACCAGACGGGAGCGTGGTAACGTTATTGCCGTTCGCAAAGTCGTCGATCAGGAGACCTAGTGCCGTTGCACAAAACGCCTTGGACACCGATGCCATGTGGTATAGTGTCTGAAAAAAAAAGTCCAGCAAGACAGCGTCAACGCTGCATCTCGAATGGGACAGGGACTGGTGGGTGGCGCACGTCTGGAGTCACTTCATCCCCATCCTCCGTCCGGTATCCCCAGGTGCGGAACTCGGTTTCCGCGTATTTCGGGACGACAGCGACGGAAAGCCCAGTGATGTTTTCAAGCGCCAACGTCTCCTCGATAAACGTCGAGAGCTGCGGTGTGATAATGCTGTCCTTGTGCAGGCGTGTACGTGGAATGCCGAAGGGGATGTGAGAAAAGAAACTGGGGTAGGTGTATGATACCAGCGGCCAGGCCACCAACCCAACACCGACTGCAAGGAAAAGTGCCATCATGGAGTGGTTCTACGACACGCCGTTCAACGATTCAGCGTGTGCGATAACGCATTGGATTCGTCAGGAAGCTGGGAAACGAACCACAGAAGTTCCACGAGGAACTTGGTAGCATGACTTTTTGTCAACTGACTCAGGGCGGTACTCACGGTCCGACGATCCCGGAACATAACATCAATACGGATACAGTTTCTATGTGCACATATACTATGATAGTGAGGACAAGACACGAGCGACAAATCTATGAAAGAGTGGTATGCAACACGAACGAGATCAGAAAGCGAGTGGAAGCAAGAGCATAAGTTAGTCGTAACGACGAATGAATGACCAAATAAAAGGGACGGTGACGCGAGATGCAGCAGGCCATGCGATTCACACTTGTGGGAAAGGAAGGAAACGGAGGTGTCAAGATGGCATGCGGCGCGCCTCGCGACTTGCGCGAAATGGTGTTATCGTATTGTTGGGAACGCCGCGTGCCAGTCCAGCTTGTGGGTACCGGCCCCGCTTGAGCATACAGCGACCAACCGAATCACCTTACCGACCTCGGTAATGGCATCAAGCCATGACAATCTACAGGACCTGAGAGCGGCCAAACGCACCCGTCTGCCTCGAGCATCCACATACCCACCGTCCACAATGAGGAATCGTTCGATCATGCATAAAAACGACTTGGGATGCTCAGGTACCTCGTCGTACGAGACGGCGCTTGTGCATCCCCCTCTTCGAGTCTCCACGTTTAGCGAGTAATTGGTCGGTGGAACGAGACGTCACGTAGCAGGTTGCCCCTAGGTTAGAACCAGTCGAATTCCCCGAGGGCGTTGCAGAAAGAGTGGTTGTCGGAGCGGTTGTGACCGTTGGGGAAGGAGAGGAAGTGTTAGTGGGCACTGTCACATTTGGTAAGGAAAAATACGGAAAAAAGTCGGACAGAGCTGGAATATGATCAAACGGAAGGATGAGACTTACCGCTTGAAGCCGAGGCTGTGGGTGAGGACGACCCCGCCGTCGGTGTGGCAGAAGAACCACCAGTAGAACCAGAGGGTTGAGTACCACCTTGGCTTCCACCACTACCCACGAACGCAGCCACAACGGGACCAGGGAAGGTGTAGGTCAAAGGTGGGTTGTAAACCTGTTACTTGTTTTCAGGTTTTGTTTACGAAGGTAGAATGGAAGGCTCACGTTAGGGTCATAAATTCCCGGGTCATTGTCTGAATAGCAGCCGGGGAGAGTGCATTCTTCGCTGCTCGTTGGCGCACCAGTACCTGAGCCTCCAATACTGAGTTGGATGCAGCCTGGGTAGAATTCCGCGCCACCAACGGTCATGGCAAGCTGAAGGGAGATAATCTCTGAGCGGAGGAGGTAGTCACCAGGAGCGATGCTGGCAGGAATGGTCACGTTTGCAGGCATGCCCTCCACTGTAGTACCCAGGTTCAGGTAAGGCTAGGTCAGATATATTAGTTTATAAGGTGACGCACTGATGTTCGTCTGATACCAGGTAGTGTTATCCGGTTCAACACCAAGCTCCGAGATCTTGAACCACTCAGCATTGGTAGAATCGTAGGATGAACAAGAGCCACTGCATTTCGCCATGTAATGCATGATAGGCCCGACGTTGTGAGGCCACTATCAAGTAAACTGAGCCTCCGTGGAAAAGGAAGAGCAATTAAGGACACACATTCGAGGAGCCGGTAGCACCACCAACCCAGTGAACCAGGATCTGACTTCCTGGGTTAGCATTTGCAACGTTCGCGGCTAGAGTCGCGTTCATGCCACAGTTGATGGATGGGTTGGTCGAACCTTTGACGGGGGAAATCGTTGACACCTACTCCGCGAACGATGTCAAATACAGAATCGAGCAATTCAAGAACGAGGACTGACCTGTCTGATGATACTCGGATTCGTTGTTCCAGCTGGCTGGTTTCCGGAATACGACTGACCATCGATGGTCACGGATCCGATATACCCATGGGCTGAAACGACAATAGGTAGTAAACCCATCACAAAGAGGACAGAGAGAAAATGTGTCATCTTGAATGGGGGGGGCGTAGCAAGTGATGGGCTCGTTCAACGGGCCGCTTAAGTAGGAGCACAGATAAAAAGGGGGGCGAAAAAAGGAGAGATCGGTATGAGAGCACCAGCTAAAAGGATTCAGACGACAACGTAAAGAAAAGGCGGTTGTACTTATAGCCGTGGCATTGGTTTGCACATGGGTGTGGGGCGGATGCCGCACGGCGCGGCCCTCTACGACAAGACGCGGTGGAGCGGCACGATGCATTACAATACGGGTATCGAACCGCGCCTGAGGCCTGATCTGTGATCGAACCTGTGTATGTTTGGTTCTGCCTCGAGGCAGGCGAGCGCCTCATGCTCGCAGCTCCGATGTCATATGAACAACACGCCAACGGGTTAACCGTCACTTCTGGAAGGGCCATTGTTAATGGAAAAGATCTTTTTCATACGGAAAGTAAAAGCAACACGACGAATTATGAGGTTGCGCTCGGAGTCATGGGCAGGGACGCGGAGACAGCGTTGTTGTAAACGTCAGTCCACCGGAAAGTTGAATAAGGTTACCGCACTCATACCGCGGCTGCCTCGCTTGGCTGCCGAACGAATAGGGGCTTTACTTCCCATCATGTTCGTTCTGAAACGAGCCAGAAAGCCGCTAAGATCTTTGTCTTGTTTCGAGATTCGGGCCCTTGAAACCGCGGACGACACGACTGATTTCCCTCCTGAAGCGATCGAGTGCTCCCGTGTTGCATTCGGAAACAATCATGTCTCGGTGGAGAATTAGAAGAAGTTCGTAATAAAAGTAGTAAGTGTCGTTTCCCTCATGGGAGGTTGTGTATGACGTACTTATGAGGTTTCTCAGAGGTTGCAGTCGCAAAGCGGTCTGGTTGCAAGACTTTCTGGCGCGAGAAGGACAATAACTATGTGTTCGTCACGGTCATCAGCACCGAGATTCTGTTTAAGGATCTCCCCACACACACCAAAGACAGTTCCCCTGTGATCCGACGTTCAAACATCGGAAGTAAGCGTTTCTCTATGGAATGGGCCATTGAATCTCGCTCGCAAACGAGTCTTTCACACTCATGGACAGATTTGATGGCCCTTCTCTGCCCAAGTGCGTATAAATGTTCGGAGCTTTTTGGCCCGATTTACTGATCTATCTACCGATGCAGGCAAGGTTCATGAGGCTGCAAGAAAAAGAAGGCAGTTCGTGGGCCGTCCCCCAGACAAACATGTTGGATATGCTGGTATGCGGTATTAAACGGTTACTCATCATTTTCAAGGTCGAGGCACGAAGACTTGGTATATCTCTGATCTCTCCGACCCCAATGGTCGCTAGCATGCCGGGCTTCTTGCTGAGCACAGGCAGGACTTGGAAGACGCCAAGGTCACCTCTCCGGATGTCCGCGCCCGCAATGGAGTCTTCGTCCATGTTGGCCAATGCGATGCGCTTTTCAACGATTGGGATATTGTCGAGGTAGAGGTCATGCCCCAAGTGTATGCTTACTAAATTTTCACTGGACTAGAACGTGCAATAGTTCCTTACGAACCGGTGGTTCATCAAGTCTGAAAGGCTGCGGAAAGATGAAAATGGCATGAAAGTTTATCAACTCATACTGAAAAGTATGAGGGTCTTCCCATGCGACGGGTACCTTAAAGTCGAAATGGCACAGGAGATCGGCGGTAAGGGGAAGAGGAAGGCGTCGGATGAGGTGGTGAGTGAATCGCCTCTGAAAAAAGCGGGTGTGAATGATAACGAAAATATGTCATTGCACGAGGATGAGTTCTAGTAGTGTCCGCTGCCCTCTGCTTCTTAGTGCACATGGCTAACGAGAAAGTCATACGGTAGAAATGCTCATAATGCACACTAGCCTTTGCTACATTTTTGGCGCTGATGACTACACTTTTGGTAATATGCATTATGAGCATTTCTACTGTTGATATTCTGTGTTGCTGATGCAGGGTCAACATCGTTCAGTCTCAGCCGGATATCTCGTCCAGCCCCGGTGAGCAGCCTGAACCACTGGACTCAGTAACCTCGGAAATAGGTGGGGATGACTTGCAGCGATGGGGGCAAACAAATTCGCTCATCGCGTTTTTCTCAAGTTGTTACATGGCCTCCGTCCTACAAACGCTGTTTTCGCTTTTCCTTTCCAAGAACGGTATTATCGCCGACCATCATCAGATTTACTACAAGACGCTGTTTCTGAGAAGGCTTCGGTACACTGGGCGACCTGCGGCCAGTCACTGACTGCAGACTGTCTCGAATGTCAGCTGCTCAAGGTCGTAGATGGTCTTTTGAGTGGACGTTACTTGAACGCACATACTGAACAGCGTCCGCTCGACGCTTTTCTGGGTTGCTGCAGACAACTGATGTCTATCCAGTGCCCTCGGTCCCGTTTGCGCATCTTGCACCGGAGTACACGCCTTGGCAGATGGGCCTTAAACCTGCCGGGTTCAAAGCGCTCGTCGGTAAAGGCCACGCCGAGTTTGCCACGATGCGACAACAGGATGCGGAAGAATTTTTGGGCATTTGCTCACTGTGCTCAGACGGTATAACCATCAGGCGAGAGGTGGAGCACCAGGTAAGTGCTCGTCTGTGATTGAGACCCATAGACGGCCCGTTGCACACGATGTGACAGGAGAGGGTGAGCCAACGGATACCTTTTCGTTTGGATTGGAACAGCGCTTGGAGTGTCTGGGATGTCATTGGGTGAGGTATCGTGTTGACAACATGGACGTCTTGGGCCTCGGTGTCCCAGCGACGGGAATTTCGGAGGGCCAAGGTGGTACAGACGCATAGAAGTAGAGTACACGAGGGTGACTTCAGCCCGAACCACGTTTGATTCAAGGGGTATCGGGACTTGAAGTATTCAACTTATCAGTTTCGGCATGTCAAGTGACGGGGTGGGTCGAACAGCCCGTCGCGTATTCGAGCCCTTTAGGTCCCGTTGGGCGGGGGAGTGCAAGATTTGACGTTTATATTTACACTTTGGCCTCTTATGGAAAACACGTTCAGATCTTTTATGCCCTTGTATTTCAGCTATAGACTGGTGACCAAAGACCCGGAATAAAACCCCCTTAAAACTTTAATTCCGTCTATGAGACAAGGACGGACTGATAAATTTGGTTGACGTTTTGCTAGGGCCGAGCGGACCCGTACAGTCATGTGCGATAAGGTCGTTTTTAGGGCTCAGTTGAAAAGCCGCTATTTTTACACACTTAGTTATTAACTTGTTATTAGTAGTTGCAAAGTTGGGGGGTGTTTGGGGGTGTTGAAAATTGTGAAAAAGCTAACAAGTACCGTGAGGAATCCCAACCATGTGGATGGTCCCAACTCCAAGCTTTGGCTCGAAGAGCTCAGCAGCTAGCACTCTAGCTATCAAGTTACATTACGTTCGACACGGTGCTGGCATTCAACCAAATGTCAACCGAGTAGAGTCTTTCCATACACAGCTATGCATCCAGCCTATCATCAAAACATTACTTGCAAGTTCATCTGGGGTATATTTGTCGATACGAGTGTCAAAGTGCAAATAATCAGCACGCAGCCTCAATTGCACCGAGCACACTACAAATTGGATGCAAGCGCGTAGTCTGGTCACCAGACTAGTTATATGGACTGTAGTGGCCAGTGTGTACTCTTCTTGAGCAAAAAATAGCAACCCAGTCCCAAAACAAGCATCTTTTTCCAACCACCTCTTTCCAGGTTCTGGTGTAGCGTGCTCATGTCTTCAAAATAAAAAAGAGGATGTGGCGATGCCCCGGATCGTGATCCCTTGCCTCATAGAGAGGCTGGTCACCAGACTACCAGGTTGTCCTTGAGCACGGTTAGAGTGGGTATTCTTGAATATTGATGAGTCTAATTTCTAAAGACGGGTTAGTACCATATTCGTCTTGCAAAGGTTCTGAATCGTATATATACCCTGAGCAACCAGGCAATATGACCCAGCACTCAAGTCTACTTGTACTCGCTCTATCATTTCAGCACCTGGGAATGAAGCTCTCTTTCCTCGCTCAGCGCAATATTCTTAATGTTGCTGTGACCATTGCTGTCTTGATGCCCACCATGGTGCTGAAACAATCATCCTTCTCAGTTACGCTGACTGAAATGCTATCATATAGGCCATTGGTAGTGTCATTCAAGTTGCGAGGGACAGTGGCTCGGACCCTGCTAACAGGGTGAGAATTTTCGTCTCGCCATTCATCGCGCTTCCTCGCTCAATCTGTTGCTTCGCATGAAGGACATCCCCTCGTTCATTATGTCTCACGAGGAAATGATGTACTGGATCGCTCACACTGATGCTAAATTCACCTTCATTGGCGACAGCATCAATCCCCTCTCTTCACGCTCTGCTCTGACCACTACGGTCACCTACTGCAGTGATCGGGTCGACGACATTTGCGGAGGACCCTGTACTGTTTATACCGGAGGTGCTACCTGTCTTTATGCCCCGGACACCAACTGTCTCACAGCGACGAACGATGTTGGGTTTTGTGCCGGGGGTGATTGTGGTGGGGGTTGCAATCTGCTTTCGGACTGTGGTACACCTTTAAGTGATGGATACTGCTACACTCCGTCGACGAACTCGATTGTCGTCAGCAATGCTTGATCTCCATCCGTCATGTGAGTTACTCTCCTTCCCACTGTTTCGCGTAGAGAACTGTAAATTTGTGCTAACGATGTTCTGGCTCAGGTCAACACTTCAACTTGCTGTTTTATTCGACGTTAGTCGTCTTTCCGGAGCCTGAATGTTGTTGCACTTATACTTTTATTGCTGTTAAAGTGATGGTCGCAGAGTACAGTTCTGACGAGCGATGTGAGCGTGCGTTTTCCCGGGGTGCGATCCCATTTGACGTTCGTCTTGGGTGACTTGTCAAAGGTACGGATGAAGTCGAGAACAAGACAGAGGATTACTTTCTACTGTTGAACGTTGAGGTTCCGAACAATACTAATTTCAGGCCTGCCACACCATTGTCCCCTTGTTCCCCGCCGTGCCCGCCGCTTCTCTCTCATACTCACTAGCTCGGACTCGTTCCAATGAGCCCCCCCCATCCGTTTTCCTCGTCTATTGCATCAAGGAGGCAGGGAACTTACCTATCACTGAGTCTACCCTTCACTTTCCGGCTGAGCGCTGAGTCTCCAGAGTCTCCAACAAGAACCAGACGAGGACGTTAATCTGCTCATCATTTTCCCGTGTGTACGAACGGCGCGCTTCCGATCCGAGGGATTTTATTGAAACACGACTGTCGCTACTCCGGCTTGGCCACCTACGATGAGTGAATGTTACCTTGGATCCAGGTGGGTACTGTACCACAAATGCATGCAGCACTCCATGCAGTCTTCCTTGAATTATTAACCCCTCGTCTTTCGTGCTTTGGGGGACACGCACACGCACTGGTGACGGAACACGTCCGTGTGCCCATTCTCCGAGTCCCGAAAGACATGACCGTCTCCAGAGTGCCAGAGTCGTTGCCCAGCCGCGCTTCCCAGTCCTAAATGTGTTCGAGTCTCTGTTGTTGTGGACCCTCACTGCACATCCTGGTCCTCTTCAAGTCAGGCCCAGCAAGTTGTTGATCCCCGATGGGGGGCTAGATGGTCTAAAGAGGGAGGTGCCACCTTCGTCTCCATGTGATAATTGATGTCTGGCATATGCATGCGTGTGTGTCCTCATATCCAGCGTTTGGAGTGCGATCATTGCGTGGATCGAATCGATCATCTCGACTGAACCTGTCAGATCGCTCGTATGATCCCTCCATGCCAGTGTAGTATAACACAGTTCGTCAGGCTACTTTAGTGCGTTGCCCACAACGAAATCTAGTCAGAAATAGTCAAGATCATTAGGTCGGTGGTGCATTGTAAGGCCTCGCGAGAAACACAAATCTCACTTACGTGGCGTTGTGCACGAAGAGTGTATAATTTGTTTCGATTGCAATTGAGACGCCAACACTAGTAGACCTACCTATGAAAATACCTACCGATACAGAGGGGTGAAATGCGCCAAACGATGGAGATACGTGAGATAACAGACAGGGAAGCACAGATGAAAGAAAAGTCCACGTCAAAAGATGCGGCGAGAAAGCAGTCATTGTGTGTTAACTGGACCAAGCAAAAGAGTACTCCTGACGCATGTTTGGGAGAGACGTGTCCCATCCCTCGACGCCCGCGCTGATCATCATTTCGGGGCAAAGACACCCCTCATGACCCGTCCCCCGGAAAAAGATTTCGTCTTCATGAATCTCGGTCTCGAGGTCCAAGAAGGAAGGCACAATTTCGGTCGCACCGGATGAACTGCAGTCGTCGAGGAGCGATTCCAGGAGTACGGGTTGGACGGGAAGCGGAAATGGTGCAGCACTGCGTTCGGCATAGTTGTTCTGCAGAGCGACCGATGGGTTTGCATCAACGAGTTCAACCGCGGAAGTGCCCATGTAGCCATTGTCGTTCGATGCATCGCCGTATTGAAGGGTGTCCATTTCGGAACAGGCAGTGTCGTCGAAGGGTAGTTCCGCGGGTGAGGGTAGAAAGGCAACGCATGAACCTACCGACTCGGAGTTGTAGGAGCTGGCAGCGTAAGACGTGACTGAATCCAAATCGGCCGATTCTGCTTCGGGTCTGCTTGGCGTTTGCCAATTGAAGGAAGTGGCATCGTAGGGCGGCTCGGGAGCTATACGAGCCACATGGTTGCTCGTAACGATTGCGTTGTTCGTAACGTAGTAGAACGAATTTTGACTCGATACCGTGGCGGGACTACTCGGGAGTGTGGGGGATGGCAAGGTAGTAACACCATGATGGGTGTAGGTATTCTGCGATGCAACCAACGAGTTTGCATCGATCGATTTCGCGGCGAGCGCGCACGGATTGCTATTCCTTACTTCTCCATAACGGGTGTCCAGTTGGCAGTAGTTCTCGTGGTCAAGGGGTTGACCCATGGATGAAGGTGGAGTAGTAACGGAAGGATATGCAGGTGCGTAGCTGTATTTTTTGGAGTAAGATGCCTGGTAGTTGCTCGAAATCGTTGTTTTAGGAAGAACGGGAAATGAATCGTAACGCGAGACGGGGGTCTCCTGGCGATCTACTTGAGAAATAGCGGATGTGCCTTGCAGTGAGCGGTTGGCATTTGGCACATATTTGTGATATTTTTTGCGGTGTTTAAGCAGCGCGGAAGTGCAGTTTGCCCTGTAACTGCAGGGTATTTCAATTGAAGAGCAACCATCCGTGACCATATCAGGACACGCATGTGGCCTGCTGTCAGGGCTAAATGTGAGGAAGGTGAATATGTCAACCCCCAGCAGAAATGTTGCGATAGCCTTACTGGGTGTTTTGGTGGATGATCAAACCTCTCAGGTATAAAGTAACGAATGTACACTGCGTGCAACGGAATAGTCTATCAATGTTCGTCAGTTCGACACTTGTTATATCACGATGATACCCAGACGTACTTTGAGGGGTCCTCGTGTTCAACAATGTGCTTCTTTAGGTTAGACTCTCTTGTGAAGACGGCACTGCAATTTTCGAAGTGGCAGGAGAAGGTCTAGAATGCATCGGTCGGTCTGAGCTCCGATAAAGTAAAGCAGAAAACACACCTTGCCCATGATACTAGCCGTGTGGGTGAGGGGAGTATTAATGTTCTAGGAGAATGACTAAAGGACTGCGAAATGATGAAGTTTGGGGGTCATTCCAACCTACCGGCCTTTATGTGCATCAGGACAGGCAGCAGACGCGTCCGGAGTTTCGCGTCATTGTCTCGCTCTACTTTGCACAAAGCAGAGGAAGTCGCGTGACGCAAGCCGTGCCGCATCTACGCATGGCCCCGACCAAGCGTCACGAAAAAGCATCAAGATGGACATTTACTTTGGGATTTCAATGGGAAATAAACAATGGGTGTGGATATTAGACAAAGGTACGCACAAGACTTGTACATTCAAGTGATGCTGCAACGATGGCACCGTACGCTTTGGCATCTCTTTAAAGATCTTACCGGGCCCGATGTGAGTGTACGAGCGGAACTATATAGCAGCTGTCAATGTGGCGGTGCCGTAAGCACCGCGCCACGCGACGCGACAAATCCGCCGATTTGTCACGTCGTTCAGGAAGGAGGCCAAAAGATTTCGATTAAGGATCCGCCTCCGGCTCTTGTGTCTGTAGCTGTGAACGTGAGTCAACATTGATCTATTATGGTGGACTTTGTTGACCAGTCTCTTGTAGCGTCGAGGACCGCCGACGACGGTAACTCAATCAAAGGGATTCTCTCATTTTTCCCAGTCATACCATTCATCTCATCTCGCCCTCAAGATGATACTATCACTGATGAACCCGTGCCAGTGTGTGGACAAATAACGTAAACCGAGAGTAAAGTCCAATTATTTGACACAAGTCCCTGACGCCTTCGGTGTGTCAGAATGTCAATGACTTTCATTTCCACAATTGGAGCGGAAGCAACCTTGTGTTCATTCAATCTTTCGCAAGCTTCAAGCCATATGTACGAGGAAAAATGTCGAACAGGGGTCGACGACCGCGATCATTTTCTGATTTGTGATACGTTCGCGTTATCTCACAGCGCGCATGTGTACTGCCAAATATGTGCATGACCATCATGCCCGAGCCTGCATACGGAGGCCACCAGGAGAATCCCGACCGATGCTGAGGGGCTGTGACAAAGAAAGGTGGACGGGGAGACTGCAGACATCCTTGACATCGGCAAGTAAACGAGTCATTGCTTTTTTTTCTTCCTGACAAGTTCGTCAAGCCACTATCCCGGATTTGCTACGGAACACTAGTCCCGCTACAATAGCGGGCATTGGTATGTGTGACCCAAGAGGTGTATTATTATCTGTCGATGGTGTTCTACCAGAGCGCCGAGCTCCGTCGGTAATTTAGATATGGATATATGTTCGTTCCCGAGCCACCTTCCAGTCTCGGCTGGACAAGTGTATGTTCCTTCTCTTGCAAGTCACATCCATTGTGCATTTCACATATGTTGCGCTTTGCCTACACAGCCGGACAACCGATGCATTGTACGTGCTAATGAACGTCCACATTAATATCTTCTGTGATAATATGCCTACAGCTCAAGCGAGATGCATATAATCCCCAGTGTATTGGTGTGATCCCTACCCCTCCAACCTGCATCTCCCTACGAGAATCCGGTCATTCTCTTGTACATATCTGATATTCTCCTGTTCATATCTGTATCCCAATTTCACGTACATAACGATCATACGAAAATTATGGGCAAGGTATGTTTTCCGTGCATCTCATCGGATATGGAATTAACAGACTTTGCCCAGACGTATTCCTGTCTGGTCGAGGGCTGTGACATGGTCTTCGCGCGAGCATTCGAACTTAAAAAGCACAAGGTCACTCACGACAATTCTGCCCCGTACGTACAGGTATCTTTATGATTTTGATCCCTATCAAACTTGACGATTATCGATAGTTTATTTCACTGCACACTGGCAGAATGCAAGTTCTACACTCTCGACCCGAGGAATCTCGTAATTCACACCGCGACACAGTAAGTCAATCATTTCATGGCGTTTTCACGTGCCACCGGAATGTTCATATCGTCCCCCTGTAGCACCGGCGAGAAGCCAATACAGTGTCCTGACATGGTCACACATCATGGGTCACTAACCCAAGAACGTTGTGACTACAGAACGAACGACCCCGCCGTTTTGACGAAGCACCGTAAGAAATTCCACGGGTACATACCGCGTCCGCGTGCTTCCCCCGAGCACGGTGCGACCTTCACTTTTATCCCCTACGCCGGACCCCCATCGTCCACTACGGGTAAAACTACTTCCCGTACCAGAAAGTCAGGGCGGACAAAGAAATCTCGGGTAGCTAAGCAAGATTCCACCGGCCATGCTCAGCATG
>JBBPQP010000782.1:0-17460 GCA_038092555.1 Boletus subgraveolens
CTTCCAATGGTTCCGGTGGTTCTGATGGTTCCGAGGTGAGCTAGTCGGATAGAGGAGGTTTTCCTTCAGAGATCTTCAAAGTGTTCTCTCAAGAGTGGAATGAAGACTAGATGTATAGAAACACCAGGAGATACACAGAATGCATAGAACTAGCTTGGGGCTATCTCTACGCTAAGACAAGCCTCTTTTAAAGAGGGGATTTCTACCGGAAGGAGGGAACAAAAGATACTACAAAGAAAGGGAACAATAGTGATGAGGCTGGGGAGTGAAGGAACTACAATCTGATCGGAAATAGGCCTGATCAGAGAGGAGGGGAAAATGGAGTCCATATTCAACAACCTAGAAACCATCTAAATAAGGAGCGCAGGAGGGAATAGGGGAAGGAAGTGGCACAGGAAAGCTTCGGTAGCAATAAGGGGAAATAAGATTGGAACCGGTTCCACCCCAGGCTGTTTCCAAGCAGTCTGACTAAGTGGATCCGACCAGAACTGGTCCCAGTCAGATCTGTCTGTAACAGATAGTGCTCTTTTCTCATCCATATGTTGACAGACCTTTTGGATCCATTGTGTTGACCAAGGATCCACCATATTCATCCATGGGGAGTTCTTGCTCCTTTTCTCTACTGTTATCATTTTGGCACCCTTTTTTTTAACCAGAGGTACAACTGGTATCTCTTTTCATCACTCTGGATATTGCAATATAGTCACCAGTGATGGTTTGGCAATGGTGGTCTCATGATCTGTTTCAGTCGATTCTTCAATTTTCAATATGGAAAATTTATTCACTAAGTCCCTACAAGAGGAAGTACTAGTTGTAGAGGTAGATGACTGGGCTACTCTACTTTTGGAAAATCCTTTTTCATAGCATCTGCTACTTTGTCTGCTAGCTCACATGCCATTTTATACTCTATCATATATCCATTGATCTCCAATGACTGGGTTTGTTGTACACACAGCTTGAAGTGGTCCTTGCAAGGCCAGGTCTGGTCCTTTCCACTCTTTGCACATTCAATGCACTTTCCTTGTGCATGCAACTTCCCTATATCCATCAGAGCCCCAGCTCCAGCAAAAGTTCCTGTCATGTTGGGATGATATTGATACATTGTAGTGGTGGAAGCAGCCTTTTGGGGTGCCATAGACATCGTGGGCATCTGCTGCTTCCATTGTGGATGTGAAATGTAGTGAGTGGTAGTGTGGAGTGAATCTCTCTTGATGTCATCAAGAGTTTGCATCAAGTATTCCACCTTGATCAGTTCTTATTCCTAGACAGTGACATCATGCTCATCTACAATGCTGGGGACCTGTTTGATGACAAAGTCCATATACTTGTACTGGACCCCTTTCCTTGCAATCTCCAACAAATGGACACCATGAGCTTTCATATCCCATTTGGCCTCTATGATGAAAGTCATCATTTTCATGAAGAAATCTTCAATGGTCTCTCAGGGCCCTTGCTTGAGAGCTCTCAACTTGGATTCCACATCCTGTTGGAGCAACTTCGGTTGAAACATGGTTTTGAGGATCTGCCAAAACGCCTTGAATGGATAGGAGTGCAAGTTGTCGTGGTTCTGGAGCACGAAAAGATTGGCAAATCTTCCAGCAGCATTGTCTCCATGCAGATATAAGATGGTGATAGAGATTTTTTACTTGTCAGAAGGGGTGAACTCTTTGTATGAGTCCAGGTAAAGGAGCATGCTCCAGGATCACTCAACCCATTTGCTCTTGTTGCCATCATTGGAATCTGGCTTGAAAAGCTGATTCTTCTCTAATTTGGTGACAGATGAAGTTGGCAGAGAGATGATGGTGGGTCTCAGTGCATGTTGTGAGTGCTGGACTCCTTTGGTGTATGGTGGGTGCAGCATAGGTTTGGTGGGGAGTGGCCAGGATGTACTCCTCCCATATGTCAACCTGGGTCTTGTATAAGAAGGGGGCTGGAGATTGGGCAGCATGTCAACTGCTGCATAAGGGATGACAGGAGGAGGGTCCAGGCAGTGTCCATTCAGCCAGTAGGTTGCTGTCCATACTCTGTATGCTGTGAAAAAGTCTGCAATTTGCTCCTTGATCAAGTAGGCTACACTCTCTGGGCTGCTCTGATCATTAATATATGGAACTTCCTACACTGTTCATTGCCCCAACACAGTCGTAGTAGTGATAGCTGAATATCCTGGAGCTAGTTGAGGAGTAGGAGGATGTAGGCTTGCTTGACTGTTGAGACAAGATGGCAATGGGGGTATAGTAGACAATACCTGGGGGGTGTGAATCATCATTGGTATTATGGTGTAGACAGATTCCACTCACAATGCTGGTTGGGAAGTCATTGTGGTAGAGGGGAATATGGATGGTTATGGAGCTTGGCTGCTATTGAAGTTGGTGTGGGGAAAATGACTCTCTCCAAATATCCTGCAATGATGAAGGCAGCGTTTTCATTTGTCAATGAAGTTGTAGCCTTGTCTGGTCTGGAGAATGTGGTATTGTTTGGTGGTGAGGAAGTCAATATTGTCCTAGGTGGCAAGGACAACAGTGTAGGGAGCGTCAGGTTCAATATACATGAGGCAATCATTACACTCACAGATTTGTTGTAATAGAGCAGTGAGAGATGGGTAGACTTTGAGACACTCTTCATCATCTGAGTTGAGAGAGGACTGGAGAAGAATAAGCAAAGTTTCCTTGTCAAAAGGAGCTTCAAAGGTAGGGGAAATGGACTGGAACACGATGACCATGCTCCTGCTTACTTATTGAGTAGATAACTTAGCCAGGACTGATCTGAATGCAGTGGAATGTGGTGGTAAAGATTTCTAGAAGCTTGAGGGCTTCTTTGGCAGGGTGCAGTTGGCAATGAGATATATGTCCAATGGTGACACTATCACATGTAGCGATGGATGACAATCTCACAATCAACTAGCAGAATCCTCAACTTTACTTCTGGAGGATCAAATGGAAGGTCCCTGGTGTACTTTGGGATGAGAGCAACATTATCCTTATTGACAGTGGATGACCATATGCACAGCACAAAAGCTGCAATTAAGCTTTGTCTGGTCTTAAACCAGTCCTAGTTTATGTCTAGGTGACAGATTTCCCTTAACTCTGGGATCCAAGTATGACACAGCAATGAGAGGTAAAGTGAGGACAACGATGGACAAAAAGTTTGTTGCCAAAGGCAGAGATAATGAGGAGAGAGTTTAATGGTGAGGTGGAAGAGTGAGAATTGGATTATATCAGACCATCAGAGAGAGACCTCAAAGATAAACCCTAAGGGGATGCTCAGTGCTAAAGATGATCCAATTCTAGGGAATATACTCAATACATGGTGATCTTATATGCTACCTGGAAGTAAGCTGACTAAGTGGGTGACTAAGTAAGTGATTGGATGGAAGTTAATAGAAGCTCAAGGGAGGTGCTACAGTATTCTGTGATGATGTGAAGGGGTAAAAGAGGAGAGTCATGACATGAACTGGTGAGCTGAAAATCTGAAATCACTCCCACCTCCGACAGGCACCTTGATTGTGACTCGACATTGTACACCCGAGCTTCAGGACGCCACCAAATGATGTCGGCTGCTGCCCCTGTTATTGAACAAGAGACAGCAATATGGGTAGCTGCAATTCAGCAAAATTTGACCAATACCTATGTTTGCAGTCAGTGATCAATGTCTATTGCGAAGCGGTTTTCCCACGACCGCAGCTGCTGAAGCACCGAGTCCTGACCAGCTTGCCCAGTGTCCACGATTTGCTCTTTGTTTTACGACGTCTTGATAAACTTAGACAGGGAGGTGAGTTCAACTCGTTGCATATTCATCACACAGGATGTCATTGACATGGGAACACTGCACCGAAGATCGAGTATGTTTGGAAGTGCGTTTGTCCATGCATTTGAGTCCAAATTGCTTGACATTCGCTTGTGGCTCTTGTGGTACTAGGGCGAGATGGTCCATCCCCAAGACCCTGTTCATTGTTTCGAGGTATTACAGCTTGATTCTCATCATGTAAGCTAGTATAAATCTGCCCCCATAACGCCTACTGATCCTTTTGGCATACCTCATAATTTCCCCAGTATTTTCTTTGCAAGTGGGTTTTGCCACCCTCAAAGACTTCAGTGATTCACCCTCTTCATCCGATTCCTTTTCCCAGTGACCACAACGGTCGGCATCCCCTTGCAAGTGTGTGACATTTCCACGTTTGCCAGGGATAGCATACTCACAATCGATTTGAATTATAGTTGTACGCCCGCTCTCCTTCACACAACACAGCCTCCTTCACTGACTTTGATAATTCAGTTGCCGAGGCTGGGTGTGGTTTATCTCATTGTGAGTTCACCAAATTACATTCGCTACAGGCACTCATGAGGGCGTAGTGCAAATATTCCGGTCGCCACGGTCGTGAATGTGATTCCCACAATGCGTTTATATGCAATGTACAAGAACGGAAAAGGTAGGCATGATGGCGTGCTTTTCGGATCCTCCTAAAAGGATGTGTTTGTAGCCCTTGTCTTTTTCATCTTGCTCATTATCTGTATGTATATTCTGCGTTACATTTGACATTGAAAGACTGAGTTATTCCTATGCAAGGTGGATTGGGGGTCAGTTTTTAGCATCCGTGAAGCACATCATTTTGAACATGCATGATGTAGCTCGAGCTTTACACGTCTATACAAATGCGCATGCAGGAATCCGTTATCCCTATACCGACTGGCATCCCCATGCCTGGGTGTATTGCAACCGGGCTCGACATGTCCATCAGTCTCATAGCCTAGTATGTCGAACAGATTGTTATATGAGATTCAGTACATTCACCGAGTCATAAAACTCGCTTTCCACAGCATACCCATGGCCCTCATTGCTAGTCAGTCGTCTTGTTGTCCGAGATGTCGACACATCTACTCACACCGGGTATTTGACAGCGGTATTCTTCGCTATGACAATCATATGGGTCATTGTCGACAGATACCTTACGCCGAGGCACTTGATGGATATCAAGCACCTCTCTCCGCTCATTGTGGTGATTGTGCGCGACGGTGCCATGTTCTACTTCTTGTATGTCATGTCCAAAGATTACCTTCATTTTGATAATTGTCTCACTGTTTGATGTGGTGAGAATCTTCGCCGTGTCTATCCACTTATTGTCAAGTGCTCAATGTCTATATCCATACACTCATTGTGTCCTCGGGCCGCAGTCGTCCCGCTCGTCCAGATCGTTTTTGTCAGCATTTCTCAAAGCGTTGCACTGAGCACGGCGGTCGTGCTAATGGTGTACGTTTATAAAAGTTGTATGTGGCGGCATGATTGATTCACTAACGCAAAACAGGATGCGACTTGGCATCTATTCCTGGAGTGTAAGTCCCCTGCTTAATATCAAAACGAAATAAATAGTATCCGTTGCTCGATTCCGAATGACCCTTTTTCTTTAAAGGCATCGCGGTTGGTGCTTAATCTGCGCGAGACCGCGAGCTGCCGTACGACCATCGGTACCATGATGGCCGCAGAGAGCATGACAGCACCGGCGTTTGCTCTGAATCCTATGTTGAGGCAAGATCTATGCACAAAGTATATCGCATGACACGCTTGTGGAGCATACACGTGCATGGTGGGCGTGCTTGGCTCGCTTTTGGGCTGTAGGCCACCAAGATATCGGTATGACTGTTGGAAATCACACTTTCCGCGCGATACACTTACGCAATCACGTAGTATACCATACCTCATCGTCTCCGCCTGTATTTCTCTTCCTTCCTTATTTGACATACATAGCTCGGACAAACTAGATTGTTCTGTTGTTGTTCATACTGCATGGTTCCGCACCCCGAATTCTAACAATAATCTACAGCATGTAGTAGCGAGATAATTTATCCTTCGTGTTCTCTTGTGAGGTCGATCTGCGGGCGGCTGCAGATGCGGTGCTGCAGCGAAAGGTCTCATCCTTGGTCCTCAGTGAGTTTGTCATGGTCGTCCATGGGTAGGATGTTACTTGTCTCATTCCTGTGAGATGAGGCTTCGACTTCAGTCAGTCGCCCAATTGGCTAATCATCTATCCACAGCCAGTAAGTGCCGGATTAAACTTACTCCACTTCTGGTCCCGGAGCTGCCTCGCGTGACCAACGATACACTGACAAAACCCATGAAATTCACACTTGCATGTCAATCATAGAATTTCCAACGTATTTAGGACCATATCATCTAGTGAGACCTCGCTGCGTACACGTATGACAATCTCGTGATCCGTCGCAACCCTCCTATATTGCCCGTGCCCCTGGGCCAAAAGCAATAACGCACCAAGTGGTTGTCTGAAACGAACGACCAGTCTCAACACTTTCAAAGTAGTGTCTGTCTGAGCAGAGCTGTGTGATAAAGGTGAGTCTGAGTCCGGGAGTGAGACTGAGGCCGTGCTTGCACTACGGGAGTCAAGCGTCAGCGCGGAGGGCCCCCGTTCCGATTCTGGCTCCGAGTCACTGTCAGAGGGGGATTCTATCTCCCGACTTGGATGACGACGGCCGCGACGAAGTGGGGTGGCATCAAGCAGTTCATCAATCCACGGACACGCGAGGATGAGGTCCCCCGGACCCTGACTCTTAGACAGAAACCTTTCCTCGGCGTGTATATCCGTATCTTCGAGTGCGTTCGTCGTGGCACGATACACGCGCGCCCCGTCGGTCCGCCTGACCTTTCTGAGCATCGTCAGAGGGAATACGATGCAAGGCAGGTGAAGGTGTTGGTTTGTGCAGCGCGCCGGGGGTAGCGTGTACAGCCTCTGGTAAAATGCCATCGCCTGCACCTCTTCCTCACGGGTCCATGCACGTCGAAGTTCGACGACCCGTCTCTCCATGTCCTCTTCTCCTATATGGGGTACCGTACGAGAGGTATCTTGATAGACTCCGATGTGATCTGGAAAGGTACTGTTGAACTCGGACGATCGCCCTACCCAGGAAAGGCAGGCGACGTCGCCCGAACGCGCCACGATCTCCTGGAACAGACGGCCAAGTGCGTGTTGCTGACTCTCGCCATGTATGACAGGCATTGTCAAGCCGAAAATGCCGAAGAGGCCGTAGGCCATGTCCACGGGCACCGTCGTCTCGCGTGTTGATGCCAAACGAAGTTTGACCCGGATGTTTTTCGGGCCTGGATGGAAGGCGAGGAGATCATGTGTGGTAACGCCGGTTGCATCCTCTAATTCTTGCATGATGTCAGTACATTTCTTGTGGTTGAGGGATGTGTTGTTCAAGTATGGCGTCCAGTCTTCATAGTAGAAACGAATGACGGGTGGCGCAAGGAGTTCCTGTAGGGTCCATCCACGTGTCATCCAGATGCTCCCCTTTAATGCACCAGGGATCAACCGAGGTGGTACGCCGGTGAGGTAAACAAAGGTGGCCGCAGAGCTGTGATACCACTGAAACATGGAGTTGATGGAGTTTTCAAACTCGACGTCCTTGTCCTTGTTGATACAACACGTGTCACTCCAGGCCCATCGAAACTGGGCATCACGTGCAAGGCGACAGAACCGCTGGAGTTTCGTAACGGCGGGAGAGGCGTTCAGTGTGTATATAGACTTGTCCAAAACATCAGCTAGTTCGAGCTCTTTCGCTTCCCATCGATGAGAGAGCATCACGTATTGGAAGTATTGCCTAGTGACTAAGTCGATACGCTCCCGGTGTAGTTGCGTTGTCATGGATGAAACCAACTCTTGGAATATCGGATCTTCTTTGAATATCTTCCTCCTTTTTTCGGCGTCACAGAGTTCCCCACTCGTAGTATCGATGAGACGAACAGGGGATTTATGGGCGGAATCTTTAAGAACTTCCAAAATTGTATTCTTCGTGTCTGATGGGTTGATGTAATTACCGCGCAGGTCTACAAGAACCAATATCAGACGGTAATTGTCCACGATCGGGGAAAACTCACGTTGAATCTCTGGGTCGGGGGAATTCGCCAGATTCGAAATCATCATTTTTAGAGCGTCAATCGCGTCTCCGTAGCGCTCCAACTTGTGTAGCGCTGCATGTTTTCTTTCATAACCCCAGGGGGAAGAAGGGGTCAATTTGATAGCCTAATCAACATGAGTTGCTGAGTCCGATGGAGGCACTTCTACGGCAGCGAGCACACGTACCTCGTCTGCATCCTTCAATGCATCTTCCCATAAGCATAACGCTGCACGCGCCTCGCTGCGTTTCACGAATAAGGCTGCTGCTAGAAGTAGGGCTGGATTGATGGTCAACGCTGCTGTATACTGGGCGATGGCATCATCATAGTTCTTGCTGTGCATCGCACCGTCGCCTTGGGTTTCTAACATCCGGACACACCGGGACTTGAAATCTGAAGGTGAGCGTCCGAGTCAGGCGTGCCCCAACTGGATATCGTCCAGATACTCACCAGTGACCCACCCATCGAGTTCAATTCTCAGTTTTATCTCGTCTCTGAAGATGCTCTCCATCTCTTGAAGGTTGTCTAATACTTCTTGTGTGCGCCCCGCAGCGTAGCAAGCTTCGCACGATTCTCGATAGATCGTGAGCCTCAAACCATCAAACACCCAACCGCTGATCTTGTAGAACATCTCAATAGCTCTCCCGAATAGATCGCGAGGAATGTCTTACGAGCGAAATGGTGTCAATTTCTGGATATTGGCCAGAAGGACAGAGCTTCCGTGCTTGCGCGAACAAGTCTATCGCCCTAACGTACTCCTGACGATTCTTGGCATCCGCCGCGAGGAAAGCATACATTTTTGCCTACGTGTATGCGTTAAGTACGGCACCGATAACTACAACATTGAGACCACTTGCCTGGACGAAATCACAAGGATGTTTAACATCTGGAGAACGAACAACCAGGTCGTTCACATGATGTATGGCATCCGCACAGAGCCCAGCATCAAAGAAGGTAATGGCCTGAATGTGACGATAGTATGACGACGATCCTGGTCATGCGGATGCATGCGCACCTTGATCACGTCAACGAAATCTTTTTCTTCTTGATCACAGTTTTCAAGTGCAACGTTGAGCGTCTCTATTGCATCGTCGTACAGTTTCTGACCAGACTGTGCAACGCTCTTTGCAAGGCGGGCGACGAGCGATGGCTTGACACGGAGTGACTTGATGGCATCTGATATTAGTGAGTGTAAGAGGATGGATGAAGATGCGAGGTACCGCTTGTGCGTCGTCCAATGCCCCACCCCATTGTCGCAGTCGTGTCTGGACGAGGGCCCTGTTGGCAAGATGGTAGTGTAAAGGACCCGAGCCGCGCGCAATTTCGCTGGACAATATTTCCTCGGCCCTGGCTAACTCGGCCCGTCTCCACGAGACGTACGCTGCATTGCATACATCCGTTAACTGCATCGTGACGTTCGCAAATTTGATGGATGAGATCGTGTCGAGGACACGAACAATTGCGATGACTTACGATACGGTGCGAGTCCGAGTGAGAGGGGAAGGTCAGGCAAGCGGTCAAAGACTAAGAGACAGGATAATAAATCCGGGTGATCAGTGTCATAGATGTCTAAACCTACATGGAAGAAGTAGGACCCCGGAAGGACCTTTCGCAGATTCCAAATGGAAACTTGGCCGTCCATTGCGCCAGTCACGAGGTGACTATCATCGGGTGAGATTTCGGCATCAATTACCTCGCGAGCGTGTATAAGGGAGCCAATCTTGGACTGCGTGTGCACATCCCAAATCTTGACGGAACATTCTGAACTGGAAGCAGAGATGATGAACTTGCCGTTGCTCGAGAGGCGGAGCGTAGGGATGGAGTCAGTGTGAGGGTGGTCTGGCCATTTCAACGACATGGCTGGTGTCGAACTTGAAATGTCGAAACACAGAATTGACCCCCCGGAACAACCAGTAAAGAGACGACGGCCATCCTTGGACCAAGCGAGCGAAAACACTGGATCTGTCGGAAACGTTACATATTGATCGCCGTCACTGGTAATGTTCCAGACGTGGATCGAGTAATCCCACCCAGCGCTGGCGAGGCGGTCACCCGTAGGAGAAAACCGGACAGACGAGACCGACTTGCCCTGTTTGAATGGACCCGCAAGGCGTTGTCCCGTTTGCAAGCACCAGATGATCACTGTTCCGTCTCGCGATCCACTTGCAATTTTTGACGTGTCTGGCGAGACATCAAGTGCGGTGATTTTCTGCTCGTGCGCCTCCGTGGACTCGACCACTTTTTCATGGGTCGTCGCGTCCCAAACAGTTACCCTTCGACCTTCAGTCCCGACGAGTATAATCCACTTGCCATCTTTCGAGACGACTGCCGCGGTCATCCCCTTCTCAGAATGGACCAGTTTCCCCACCTTAGCAGCATGGTCACTGCCCTCTTCTACCTTCCACCGCCGAACCGTTCCATCATTGCCGCCAATGACGATGTGCTTTCCGTCAGGTAAGAATCGCACCGACGATATCGCGCCACGATGGGTATCACTGCAGCGTGGTTCTGCCGGAATAATGTATTGGGATCAGGAATTATGGAATCGTCTCTGATTCAACAATGGGACCTTACCACTGAGTCCTGCTCCTTCAATCGTGAAAACACCCTCTGGAGGTGAGACAACGCTCTCAGGATCGCCAACCCTCTGTCGTTCTATGAGCGCCTCAGCTCGTCAGGCACGATAAATGCTGAATCTGCCAATGGTATATTACCATTCGGTGACGACGTCCTTCTTGAGCTCCGCCATGGAATGTGAAGCTTGGACCACATGGAGAAAGAAACAAGTGACAGGAGTGGTTTGTCCAATTAACGGTGATGGTAGGCATCAGTGTATCCCTGCCGTCTACTCGCACTGCCCCCTCCCCGCATCCGGGGGCATGGCGTAAAAAGTGCCAGGAACTTTCCCAAGGTCACGGCACGGGATGGCTGGTAGTAGGTAGGCAAAATCCGCACCACACAGCCGCTCAGATCAGTCACTCAGATATGTGTGTTGTCCTCGCGTGAAGGGTCGGATAGAGCATTCTTAGCCAACGAACACTCAAGGGATAGTACGCTCTTGCAGGCTCTGTCGTAGTAGCGTGTCACCAAAAGACACGTGTCATACCTAAGCGAGAGAAATTCGTAACGAGCATGTGATGATTGCGACATATGGACGTGTTTCGAGTTGATCTCGAGCTCCTTCTCCTTCTCTCGGCACCGCACCGTGAACATCGAACAGATCACGTTTTTACCCACCATGCACAGTCCATATACCTCCACCATCAATGACCTCATCGCGGGCAGCTTTGGAGGTGCCGCGCAGGTGCTCGTCGGTCAACCCCTCGATACAATCAAGACCCGTGCACAAGTTGCGCCCAGTGCGTCGACGTTTCTCTCTCCGTCGCGTCGTTTTGCTTGACTCATGGTCATCCTCGCGTTGATACTGCAGAGGGAATGTTTGTGAGTCGTGTATCCTTCAAATTGTCGTTTTGTTCGGAAGTACGACCTCTGAGCCTTAGTGATTCTGATTGGCTTTTGGATGATAGAAAGGACCCATGGATATCGTTGTTCAGACAATTCGAAAGGAAGGATTTTTTGCGTTGTATAAAGGTTTGCACTGTGCCCGAATTTCTGCTGTGTATCAGCACTCACTCGATGCATACTTCACCCCTTCCACCATATCCGTCATCCTGACTTTGGTCATATGTTCCTCCCCGTATCGCCGTGATATGAACCACTATACTCCCATAGGCATGGCCAGTCCGCTGCTCGGTATCGCTGGAGTGAACTCTCTCCTCTTCACCGCCTATGTAGCGTCGAAGCGACTAGTCTCTCCCTTTCCAGATTTGAGCATCCAGCAAATTGCCCTTGCGGGTGGCATGGCTGGTGCTATCAATGCCGTTCTCGCTAGTCCTGGTGGGTTCATTCAACATTCTTATCTATTTCGCTCGGCCCTCACGCCCTGACCCACAGTCGAGATGTTTAAAGTCAGGATGCAAGGTCAGTACGGCTCTGCGAGCGATAAACGACTTCGAGCTGTCGTAAGGGAGATGTGGGGAGAATGGGGTTTTATGAGAGGGATCATGAGAGGGTATTGGGTAAGTTGTTCTCTTTTAGAATTCACTGTGTTTTTGTCCCTAGAGTGTCATGTTGGTCCCTACTGGCATGTCCATTTTTATTCACCTCGGCACAGTGGGGTTCGAGAGACATTGTGTTTTGTCTGGGCGCCATCTTCTCCGGAGCTCCAGATATTAGACCGTGTTGTTTCTGACTTGGGTGTTACACTAGGTTACCGTTGTACGAGAAATTCCCGCATACGCTGGGTGAGTCATATCTTGTCTATAATTTCTGGTAAGAATGTGACTCATGTAATCAGGTTCTACGCAGGTGAGCCCCAGTTCCGTATTGCATCTCGCAACGACGATATTCACAGCCTATCCTCAAACTAATATCTCCATGCGTCACTATTTCGGTCTACACCATGCGAAGCATTTGAATTCTCGAAGCGTAAATTCCAAGGGATATATGGGCAACAGGTACCTGTATGGGCACTTCTCGCGAGCGGATCAACCGGAGGGGTTCGTATGGCTACCCCCCATCAAATGATCTTCCAATTTGCTGATACCCGTTACGTTTGATTTATATCAACATAGATTGCGTACTGGCTTTCATGTTATCCCCTTGGTACGCCCTTTTCACCTCCTTGCCCATAATCAGTTACATCCTCTGCACGCATCTTGTCCTCACACTCTATACCTCTATAGATGTCATCAAATCCCGTATCCAGCTGCGTCCCACACCCCCAACATCGCGCCCATGGACCTACATCAACGAAGAGCTCAGAGCAGTCGTCTCCGAAGGTGGACTGTAAGCCCCATCGCATTATTTTTCGTCCTTGAAGTGTGTGCTGATTGGATGGTTGTGTCCCCCAGCAAGGGGCTATTCAGGGGATTGAGTCCGTCGTGTGAGTCACCTCATCTTTTTTCGTCCTTCCCAGCACCCGGCTCACCAAAACATCACTTCTGCCATTACAGTGCTCAGAAGGTGTGTTCCAAATCACCCGTAAACGCAATGTGAGCAGACGTCATCGTGTTCTGCAAAGTATACCAGCTGCTGGAAGCACGTTCGCAGCATACGAGTTGACGCGGGGTGAGTAACTTCTGTTTCGGATATTTGTAAAATAGGGGTGACATGTTTTCTCGCTCACTGGTTTTGCAGAGTTCTTGAGGGAGTCGACCGGTGCATAAATCGCAGAGAATATGACACATGCACTGGTAGTGGGTTTCGGATCCGAGTGTATGTCGCTGCGCGATGAAGCGGATTTCGAGTCAGTGGTTGTAAGGCACGCAGCACTTGAGTGCTGTAGTCCGTCTCCGAAGTTGGATCAATCTATGTCCCATTTCCCCGCGTTTATCCACGTCAACTGTCACATGATATTGGATGTTACTGATCAAGCCATTCGTGGCAGGTATCATCCCAGTATTCGAAGAGCCATGGGCGCGCCTGTAGCAAGCCATAAAAGGATGAGTGGCGCCGCCATAGCCATGAACGTGGCGGATGGTACTCCCACGTTTCTTCCTAGCGCGGAAAGCTTCTCTTCTTGATGGAAGTAACAGGTACACGTGATGCCAGGGGCGATAAGACTTAGTGACATTACAGGCTTGCATCTACGACCGCGTGAATGCTACCGCCATTTCACGCGGTGATGGCAGACTCCTGGCTGGTGGCGTGTGGCATGTGTTACTCGCCAGTGCTCTTCAAACACTGTATTCTCAAGCTCATTATGCAGCACTTTAACCTGTAAGTGCTGTTGAACATATGTTTATACTTCCCCTCCACTTACCATACTCTGGATACGAATGGACCAGGTTCGAGGGTTCGTGTGGTATCAAGGGGTAATCGCTCGACCTTGAGCGCTCGTTGATACAACGTGGGAAGCCAAAGAAAGACTGGCGCTGGCCATTGCCCTACATATGGGTCACCTAGGGAAATAATGCGGCGTTTGGCTATACACGGCGTTCACTGCCCGGTGTGGCATCAAGGAGAAACTGCTCGTCCCTGAGCGCTCTTTGGTATGCATGGGAAGCTAAGGACAAACTGACGCTGGCCATTCTTCTACATATAAGTCGGCTAGGGAAATGATGCGGCGCTTGGCTGTGCGCAGCACTCACCATCCATCCGTACGATCATCAACAAGTCTTCTGGATAATTCTTCAAAGTTTTATCGTCCCCTCTGGATAGCGTCATGAAGCCCAATCTTTGGTCTTTCACATATGAAGGCGGAGAACTTGACCTCAGGAGGCGCCCAGATCACAAAAGCAGGGAGACGAGTGGTGTGTGGGTTTTCGGGGATTGGACCTGGAAGATCTTCCCTAACATGACTCAATGGGACCGAGTTAAATATGCCTATAACGTGGCAGCCAAAGCTAGTGGTTTACCCGTTCCATCGTATCAACTGTACCGTGGTACCATCACTGATTCTCGTAAACGGACCGAGGAAGGGTTCGCACTCGCCGCGACCTACATCACCCACCCAGCCAGGTTTTTCGCGCTGAAAAATGGAACTAAAGCTGTGAAGAGCCTCATTGCGCCAGTCACTGACGATGGCATCCTCTCGGAGTGCGTAGTGGATCTTATCAAACTTCAAAAGGGACTAATGAAGCTACTCCAGGATGGAGCGAGCCTTCTCCGCTGCCATGAAGATGGGGCTTAGAGATCCTCAAGGATTTATTGACCCACGTGATCCTAACCGGCCGATCGTGTTCATCGACCTTCACACCAGCAGCACCGTGGCGCCGTCGCTTGAGGACATGTATAAGTATGTCAGAGGCAAGCGCGCAACCTTGCTGTAGCAGCGGGGGCAATGGTATTGAAGGAATTGGCCTACCAGCGTGAGTATTATCTTGCATGGTCACTTTGATATTGCTCACAACCCCGAGAAGGAGAAGCAAATGATCAGAATGGTACAGACAATATCAGTCAGGGAGACGTGAGCTGGGATAAGTCGACTGTATGTTTGGAACTTTGGATATACGATGGACAGGAGTTAGGTTACGTTGGGAGGTAGCGCTAGCAGTTGCTGTTCAGATTCGACAATATCAAGCGCTTGGAAATAGTGTTACGCGAGTGATCTATGCCACGGCTCGAGGCCGCGAGTCACTGGTTACAGCACAAGGCCCGCGCATTGGCCTAACGGCCCTGATCATGATTAATTGACTTAACTTTGAGAACGCGACAGCCGGCGAGAAGGCGATGGCCCACGACAGCGACGTGGCCTTTTGGGTTGGATGCTACAAATACAGACGTGATACAAAGCGGCGAAAAGCAGGGCTAAAACGAAAAGCCCAAAAGCACAGACGAGCACGCGAAAGAGACCAATACTCCCACAAGGAAGCGGGATCGCTGACTAGTCGAAAAACAACAGCCACTAACGAGACAATGGCACGAAGTAGTTAAAAAGACCAAGTTGAAATGACTCGGATAGAGAGACGGGCCCACCTAGCGACACAACTGGGCAAGCAATAGATAAATCCACAACAGAACGTTCGAGAAGGTTTGGACGAGGCACCGAGAGTCGATTGAGAAATGGCAAAGCTCAAGGGAATTTGAACGGTAAGTGTTCAGAGTCTTCCCTCGTTAGCGAAGAACGATGCATGACAACCATAGTATTTGATACAGCGTGGCCCTACGGAAGATAGCGATTCCAAAGGTAATCACTTGGAGATATTGAGGGTACCTGATATCGGACAAGAGAAAAAGAGTAGCAATTCAACTATAAGTCATAGGTATAAACAGTTCCCAGGAGGCCGTAACAGCAGCAAAAACAGTGATACTTTTTCACATTAATAGCGACTCTCAGGGGTAATGAGATGAGTTTTCCTTGTTTTCTTTTCTGATATCGGCAATGACTGTCGATAAACGTTCGTCAGAGGTGGCCTCGTTGAACTACAGAAAAAAAAAACTCACGCGGTGCTGGCTGAGAGGCTTGATTAACATCGTCTGATTGGTCCTGGCGGAAGAGGGCCAGACGTTCCTCTTTCTTGCTCGGAAGAGAGATTAGATCTGAGGGTAAGGAAGAACTGCCCCGGCACTCTAACTCTGCTTGCTGTAATTGTGATATGAACCCAGGGTTTGGGCACGCGTTAGGTCTTGCACGGATGATGAGCCCCAAGGCCTGTTTCAACGACATGTCACAGCCTTGCACCAGGTAAAATGCTACGATGGCCGGAGAACGAGAGATCCCGGCAGAGCAATGAACGAATATCTTGGATGATTTCTTCCTCGCACGCGCCTTGTTGATGAACGTGATTGCCTCTCCCCCGACTTTGCTCAGGTCCGCAGAGGGATCATCCTCGATTGAAAGACGAAGGTAGGTGACACTGTCGAGAGTCGATTGGGGTTTTTTCCCGACACTGATGATGTGGGTAATCCCTTGTCTCGCAACGAAAGTCGATGTGGCAGATGTGGCAGAACAAGGGCCAACGTAAAGGTAGGGGAGAATCAGCGAGACAGTGTCAGACTGGGCATTGGGCGTTTTGATTGAATTGGTCTTTGCCTTCGAGGCTTTCGTCTTGGGCATGGTTACGTGGAATCTGTGAGCCTGGTGAGCGCTCGCGGATCACATTGTTAAGCCTGAGAGCCTGAGACACTACCTGCACATACACTGATACTGGATTATCTAATTATTAATTGACCTTTGTTTATACCTAAGCTCCAATTACGGCGCAAGTGGTTGACCAATCGGTTAGTTTACAGTCTTCTAGGACAAGTACTCCTGATAGGTAGATGTGCTGCTGCCACGATTGAGGCCCTGCACAGTGTGTAGCTTCGTAACTTCCAAAGTTGGGGAAGATGGCACCACCAATATCAATACTATGGTAGAATTTCGTGACGCTTGCATGTCAAGATGTGCTGGCAAGATGGGCAGGTAGGCAAAACAACTCGGGCAATAATGCCCAGACCCTCCCACGCTCCTCTCTTCCCCTTTCGTTGATCTGCGACCGACAATCTAAGCACATGCTCACACCTGGGAACACCTCTGCACTGCACACCTCCAGAAGATCGGTGAGCACGTCCTCTGATTTCACGGTAATACCATTGTTCCAGGCGTCGGCACATCTTGGGTGGAGCCCAAGCTCCTTCGGAAGACGATTCTTGAAGCCAAGAATGTACCTTGACAGCTTTTCTTTGCCCGATGCGAGTCGGCGCAAATCTTCTTTCGACAATAGCGGCGCCCGCTTGTCGATTTTTCTGCCTCTGTGGCCACGTTTCAGTCGTCCTTCCCACTTGTAGCCTTCGGTTGGGCCTAGTTGCGAGATTGTATCCTGTCCCCAGACGTCCGAGCTGCTGATTCTAGAGAGTTGATAATAGGCTGCAGACAGAATGATTGGCATGTTTGCAATGCGAGCGATTTGGATGGCAGATGCTGGTTCCGTAGCAGCTACTCGGTTTCCTGAGCGGTTCTCAGGACAAAGGTCCCCGAACGGCTCAAAGCAGGGCCCGTCCTCGCATTGCGAGGCATCCCATTCCGAGATGGTTTTTGGCCAGTCTTGCTCAAGCTGGGATGCGAGCGCCTCG
>JBBPQP010000783.1:0-17440 GCA_038092555.1 Boletus subgraveolens
GGGATCAACACCGAAGGGTACTTTCTGCGTCTGCACGGGCTTGAACATAGCAGCTTCCTCTTTCTTGCGCTTCTCCTCCTCCAACTTGGCCTTAGCTCGTAACTCTTTTTCCTTTTCTTTTGCGAGTGCTTCCCTGGACTTGCCTGCCAGGGCAGCCTGCGCCTGGATCTGTTGCACCTATTTCTGGACCTTGGCCGACTTGTTTTTCTATAAAACCATCGTTGTCAGTGTCAGCCGATTCACGGAATTGAGATTGTGCACATTCTTCATCCCAAAGGTCTTTGCAAGGAATCTTGATTGGTTAGCCCAAGATATGAACTGCGAGTGATGAGATCACCCTGTCCTCCTTCACCTTGGAAGATGACGGCGCATTTTGTTTCTTTGGAGGCATTCTGGGTATCGCTAAGAATTGTCGTCTTCCTTGTGCTCCGTGATCTACTTTAGAACAGGCAGGAAGTTGATAATAGCGTCGCGGTCAGCCGGATCGTGGCATGTGAGTTAGGTGAGGTCCAGCCTGTGTCACAGTCACAGATATTCACAGTGAACACACATCGAATACTCCGCCGGACCGCCCATGATCAATCCATCACTGAGCCCCACGGGAATGTACCGAGGCATTGGGCCCACAAGTATAGAACGTACGGCTTCCGAAGAGCCGGAGCGGTAGCTGCAGGGATATAAAGCCACACCTCGCATCCTTTCGTTATACTAGCAGATTCCCGTATTGCGGGCCATTCAACAATGTCCATACAGCCATCGCTCATCGACATCTTCACCGGGAACTTAAACAATCGTCTCTCTACAGTGTCTGCGTGTCTATCACTGACAACTATGTGAATCTCATGCTCCCTTTGTTTCAATCCTGATTTACTGATTGCACTAGTGTCTTCGTGATATTGACTAGCCAAGTTGGGCTGTACTTTTGGAAGACGCCCATTCACAATCATGACCCTCTTTGGATCAAGGGTATTGTGAGTAATGTCAAGACATACAGATGGCATCATCATTGACTTACTATGCCCATAGGTCATATTCATTTGGTCAGTTTTTGAGTGTGAGTGGCTGAGGATCAACTGATGAAAATAGGATGATACAAGCTTCAGGGATGTAAGTAACCCAATACCTAAACCATGATCCCTCTGGAACCTTCGACACAAGGGCAATGGCATGTCACATGTCAGTTCTTGCCCATAGTCATGACTCCACAATGTTCAATGAGCTGGTTGGGAAAGGTTTATGGTATGTGCATTGTGAATGATTCTTCAATGAAAACTTAATATGACCCTTGGATATTGTTGATAGGGAGATGGTACTGTATAATGGCATATGTGTAATACAGGTAACTTCAGGATTTGATACAATGGCTGATTTGTAAAATTCAGGTAATAACTGGGTGTCTTGTTCATGCATTTTTCATTAGTCGAATCTACCTCTGTGAGTAGCAGAACTTGTTCACCCTGGATACATAGGGATTGATGGTACCTCTAGTGGGAATGAATAAAGTTCATGTATGGGTCTCAATGGTGATTGTATGTATAAATTGATGAATATTTAGTAAATGATGCTAACCTACTTCAGTGCATTATTGTAATCCTTGAAGGAGGTAAAGGTCATATACTGTTCTGTTCAGCAGTTATATTGATTTCAGAATAGCCTTTGGATTCATCTCCATGCTATCTTTGTGGGTGTTTCATTGCAAAATAAATAGATTAGACAACTTATTATTTATTAGCATTATCCCTAGCTTTGCAGGATCTGAACATATGGCCTTGTTTGCAAGTTCTATCTTTGTTTGCAGTTTGCTTTATTCATCAAATTCAATAGTGGCCAATGCCTGTTTGGCTGGGGCTCTCCATTTTAGCAGATGTTTCAATTGCTGGATTATTGTGTTATGTTTTGCAAACAGGCAGGCCATTTACATCCTTGAGGTTAGTGGTGCCAGACTAGGTCATGGTTTGGAAATGAAGCTAACTTATTGATGTGTAGATTAGGCCTATTGGTTAAAAGGCTTACAAAGTTTTGCATCCAGACTGGGCTGATAACAAGGTATGTAGTTTGCCTTCAGGGTAACATTGTTACTGATAGATGTTGATACCAGTCTAGCTGCTGGGATTACAGTGGCCCTTGTAGGCATTTGCTCTAAATCCTCCAAGATTGATTGACCAAAAAAACTCAAGTGGACAGTAGCTCAGCTTGATTCAAGACATCTGTTAATGACTTTTCCTATGGGCAGTGGTGAGTGCTCTATTTTTCATTGAAACTGCACTCTTATTAATTAAACATCTCTTCAAATAGTTTATGCAACATGCTTCATGGCCAAGTTAGTCACATGCTGCCATTATTTTTTTAAATCTGACATCTACCATATAAAGCTTAATTTCTAGAGAATCATATTTTTCTCCTACACTGATGGATGAAGATCATGAATGCTTTGGAATGCCAATGGAAGACATTGTTTTTGCTACCCCTGAGGGTTCTGAAAAGGTATGTGCTTCAATATGGTATACTTTTAAAGCATAGGGAATCTTATAATTTTAGAATGAAAGCACTTCTGATGAAATGAATAAATGAATACCACAAGATGTATCCTACTGATTCTTGCAGTCTACATCTGAATATATGTATTTATCTAGATGTAGATATCACATATTGTACATAGAGACTGGGGATCAAAATTGAAAGAATGACATGTAGCTGCAAAAATGAGGTGCTCATACATATAAAATAAAGAGCTTTGATCAGCAGCTATCTGCTCAAGCTAGAGTCCAATCCTAACAGTACCCAGGTACAACCCCAAGCTTTTGGTGGAATAGATTGGAAAATACCTCAGGTCAGGCATGAAACTGGAAACATGTATCTACTGTGAAAAATGAAAGTAAACCATGCACTACAAAAAAAGGGAGAAGGGAATGGAAGCATCCTCAGGTACTGACTGTGCAGAGATACCAAGGTAATGGAGGATAGATACAAATAGATATCATTGTCAGTTTTGTGCTCATAGACAGTATAGAAGGTAATTGACACATCTGCAGTTGTTGCTTTGGCTTTTTTTCAAAGGGACCAAATCCAGATGTTTCACATCATAGCCGTTTGACTTCTGTAGAACATGGTAATCCCATTACTTACATCTAAGATAGTAAATCCGCATTGGCAGTATCATTCCATGAAATGGATGTCATAGCAGGAGGAGCAGCTGCCAATGTTCATGGAAAATGGATACTCAACCCATCTGGTGGATCCCACACGCCAAGCTCTTTCTTTATCTCCTGGACTTCTTGGTCCCATCTCTCTTCCCAGTAGACTGTCAGAAGACATCTGACACTTCCGCCACACCTAATTCCCCATGGTACAAATTCGTGCCAGAGCCTGTTACGCTGTGCCTCCTTCATCTTGACAGAGACTCCAAGTGCTAGCGCAGTCATTGGCAACCCTAGATTGGCAAACTCAAAGGCTTTAAGGGCGAGTTCTGGCAGACCAGAGATGCGGAGAGCAAACAGAGCATGATAGAAATCGTGAGTTTCACGATATCGCTGCATGACATAGGCAAGTTCGGGGTCGTCGATATAGCGAACCTACTAGGAATATCAGAAAGTATCCAGTAACGACAACTAAAAAAAGAGTAAACGAACCGGCTCTCGAGAATCAGGGGTGACTTTGCATGCTTCAAGCCATCTTGTGTATTCTCTTCCAAACGTCCCGTCTGGAAGTGCCTTCAGCCTTTGCAAGTCCAGGGTATTTGAGTTAATGCGCGGGCGATCTTTGAGGATCCTACGTCCTTCTGCAGAGTCAAGCATCGTGTCACGCAACCTTGGCAATGTAGAACCTGCGGTAGTTTCGCCAAGGGCGGCCACCATGTCTAGAGCGTATCAACAATGGGGGAAATATCCCAATCCATTCTTGGGAGACTTACCGCCGCGCCTTGGGTCCATAAATGCCATGAGGGCGGAGCCTACGGTAAGGAACGCATTCTCAAATGCGTTGAGGGCAACGTGACCTGGATAGGCGGGGGAACGATGCAACAGTGAGCTGGTCTGGTATGTGCGGTATGCGGGTATGTGGATCTGATGGTTGCGGGAAGCATTGCTAGAGAGACGAATGCAGGCCCTCGCACTGACCGAGCCAGTCATGGTTCAGGTTGTGCTGACTGTTTAGTAAAAGAGTATCCGGGTTCAAGACCCTAACCCTATCTTGGGGTGTGGCATTCCCTTTCTTGGACTGTGACCACGATGACGACGACAGGCCTCAGGCTCCAGTGTTCTCATACGCCAGCCATTGGAGCTCGATTTGTCAAGAACGGGCATCACAAGAATATGTTAAGCGCGCGCATTATATTGGGCGCATGTTGCAAAGGAGGATGACTACCTTGCATTGCCTCTCGGCCACGAGGATTCTCAGTGTGGAACCTGGACAACCAAGTGTGGACTTCATTAATGTTCCACAATAATGTCAAAGCCTCCGTTGTTGTCCTCCCCATTTAAACCCGGTCCCGCCATCTGACCCGCCATCGTGACCACTGATAGTGGGTACTGTCCATCTCCTCAGCCACTATGCAATCTGAACGCCTCAATGCTGTATCTCGCAACCTCCGCATCGCTACTGAAAACCACACTGATATACGCGCTGGCCATCGTATGGAACCCGATACTCGCCGTTTTGCCGGTATATTCCCCCTGGAAGTTCCAGAAGCCGTCTCCGCCGACTGTGGTGATACCACACATGAAGAACACGACTGCGATTCCGATGATTCAGACCCCTCGCGATGGGAATTCATCTCCATACTCGATGAGAATACCTCTAATACTCAAGTTGGATCAGTAACAAGCATGGACGAGAGTTCTGCCCTCAGCGCAGCGCAAGAGATAATCGCTTGTTATCGTGCAGTTCATGGTAGCGACCACGCGCCTGAATCTCCCACGACGGAAATTAAGGAGAAGGGGCTCCCTCAAGTTCCTGACGACCAGCGCTCCATGTACACACTTGCTACGTCAGTGGACACCCAGTCCACTATGGACATGATGTGGAAACCGAAACCAAAAGTCCACATGCGTCGCACCGATCAACGAGCACTCATCCAAGCTGTGCGTTGCCATCTCACCCGTATAAGGTATCGGCACAGTATGATACTGACGCAACAACTACAGCAGACCCAAGCGATTGCGATGATGTATAACGCCGGTTTGAAACCTACGAATAAGATCCAATGTCGCCGTCGGGGATGTGCAGATATCCTGTCCGGCGTCGAAGCCCTCAAATACCATCTCCACATCCATAATATCGCAGATACGGCTGCCCGGTGCAACGATGCCCCCGCTTCCGCAGCGCGCGAACCTTCCCTGGTTGAGTGCAGTACATCCAACTCAAAACCTTCGAAGAGAAGTCACACCCGTTCAAAATCCTCTCTCGAGACACAGCACAGTTATCCGACGACCTACTCCCCTCCAAGAAAGCTTTCAGCTGGCCACCTCCTTCCTTCGCTTTTCTCCCCACGCGAGAGTACCCCAGAAGTTCAACATGTTCCTAGTCTCACAACTATTGCCACGGCCCTTGTCTCTGACCCTAGTTCAAGCAAGTCGGCCGATCCTCCATCCGTGTGTAACATCAAGACACCTTCCCGTGGTCGAAGAAGGAAGGAGAGCAAAGCTATCTCTGTAGGCGCTGAATGCAACCCTAGCATTGCTATGTTGCTTTCTCCGCCTTCGTTACCAGGTATGCAGGGCCGTCTTGTGCTTACTCCGCACACAAACTCGCCTATGCCACCTGAGCCCGATCTTGTCGTGGATGGCGAGAGTGACGACCACGTCTCAGACGAGAACGCGTATCTGGTTTCTGAAAAGCTCGCGGGGTCGCGAAGCCCCATGAGAGCGCTCAGTCCAACGCGGGCTATGAGCCCTATTCGAAGTAAGGATATATTCTGATCCAGTTGGGTTCTACATTTCTGACGATATACTACTGTAGATGGTATTAGACGTGTTTTATCTCTTGGGTATTCTGTTGATTTCACTGATAAGTGATTTGTATACGGGACTCTCCGTTTATTATGCTGGCACTATGCATCTCATCGATTCTTATATCTGTGCAAGTTTTCCATCACTCACCATCGAATCACACGTGTCACTTCATCACGTTGTACATCTATACATCTTCCCGTTCTCCTGTACCTCGTCACTCAGCACACACAGCCCGATAACACATGCAATTGTTGGATCATTCTCTCACATATTATTTATATTTTAACACATTAATTGGTCGTTGACATCAAAATAAATCACCCTGCATTGATTTTACGCAAGTTCCGTTGACATTCGAATCGAGCGTGGCTAAACACTTGCTTGCCTGATAAGGAACGGGAATAGGACGGTGCTAAGATATGAGTCATAATTAATGAAACCATATTCATATCTCGAGCCCCACAAAACCACTATCATGGTCCGCAGCATAGACGGCAGCTTCGGGAGATCAAACTGCCCCACCCGCCTTGGCTGCACAGGTTCTTGAACAGTAAGGATGCTTCCCAAAGCGGGGCTTCGAGCGGCAAAACTGCCAAGGAAAACGCAAAATGCGAGATCTCAGTATGATGAAGGAAGAAGTGTGAGTTAAAGTACGCACGCTGCACATCTTGGTCGCTTCCGTGGCGCAAGTTCGCCCACAGTAAGGGTGGCCTTGATACTTGGGTCTCACTTGACAGAACTGTATTAACCCATCGATCAGGTGACCTGTTGCTTGGGACAGGTACTCGATCATACCTCACAAAGTCCACTGCCTTGAGATAAAACTATCTGTGGGCTGGCGGCTCCGTTCCCGGATGCCAGAATGGACGCAACAGAAAGTCGCTGCGCACCCACATTGGAGATCGGTTGATTGGGCACAAGGGAAGTAAGATCTTGGATTGATAAACGGGTTGTGTCTCGTCGGGCAGTGGGAATATGAGACGGGTCATCCTGCTCTTGGCGTAGCTCCTCCCGAAGCCTTACGAGGGCTTTTCCAAGTTCATTGCGGCCAGAGTGATCAGCGCCGATTCCCCAGAAATAGTCACGTGGGGAATCCTAAAGCAGATTGAATCCCAAGGCGGAACGAAACGATGAGACTCCTCTCACCTCAACGAGGTCAGCATCACCCGTTCCTAAAAGTAACGCTTTGAGGTCGGGATGTTGAGTAAATTTGAGGCGAAGGGCAACTTCCATCTAGGTTTGCACGACGAAGTTGGTTCGTTCAGAAAGTACGCACTAGAAAGAATTGACAGGTACCTTCTCCATGTTGACTTGCCTCCAGTCCGAGCGCACCCATTTCTGGTACCGATGTGCTTCATCGAAAGCTAACATCGGTCTTTCACCACAATTCCGAATCCGCTCTGCGATCTCGGGATGGTCGTCCAGGAACTAAACGAATGGCCGCCGGGACCAGAGTGCACGGACCAGCGTCAGCACCTACAAGCAAGGGGTTGACAACACGTACCTTGAGTGCTTGGAATAGGTGTTCGCTTGTTGGATACCTTTCCCCCTTGTATACAACTTCATGTGGCGAAAAGTTGGTGAATTCGTAGAACGGGTCGTTCTTGTCGTAAAATAGGATCGGTGCCGTCTTTGACGTTCGAAATGGAGCTATAGATGCACCGGTGGGAACAACAGGAGCTGTAAGGGGAGGATAGTCCACCTCTGTGCCATCGCTGTTGGACGCACTGGGTGATGGCGGTTTCAAGTAGGAGTTGCTGAATGATCCGTTAGCTGGAAAATGTCGGAGATAACCCGTCATACCTTGGAGTATAGTACTGTGTGACGGGCCTCTGCCTTTGTCTGCCAGAGGTAGACTGAGGGGTAGTCGGGGATCCTCCGAGTCCAAAGAGTTTCATGATCCGACGGGTGTCTAGCATTCCGAACGTGACCACGAAGATTGCAACGAGTAGATAGAGAATTCTGAAGATATGCGAGGGGATGATCGTGTCAGTGCAAGTTCAAGCGATAGCTTCCTTCACAGCTCACGAGAAGGGAGTCCCTTATAAGGGTCCTCCGAGTGAGTCGAAGGCGATGTAGTTGACACCCTTCGCGACGCAAATATCCCGGAATGATGGGTCTGCCACGAGGGGGTGCCGGATAAGCTAGAATCCAGACCTATCAGGATTGACCCAGCTCGTTTGTTTTGCCACGGACGCGCGCTTGACAAGCCATTCAGCTGCAGCGTGTAACTGTCTGCAACGTGTTTTGCAAGGCTGCGCTTTACTCCATCTTACTCAGTTGCCTTTTCTGGATGGCCTAGATGCTACCACCATCAACGTTTTAACGGCGTGGATGCTGCATGGTAAGCACAGGACTCGCTTCATCTACGTGCTGCGCATGGAGCCGGCTCAGAGAATTCAATTGCAAAATGGAGGCGCACGTCGCGTCAATTGTGCCGGTTTTTCAATGGAATATCACGAAGGCCGCGGATAGCGTTGGCTAATTGTCCACGTTATTAATGGCAACAACATGTACGACATGGATCGGTTCAGTCTAATCGTCTGTGCCGACGGGGCGCAGTGTAGGTGAGGTGCGCCATGGGCAACATATAATCTCTCATCTCTTCTTTTCCGTTCCTTCTGTCCAAATCGCAGTGTCAGTACAATCTGATCATGGTTTCTCCCCGCAAAGATGAGTGGGTAAAGCTAGTGCCTCCCGACGAGTTTTCTCTGGATAACCCCACGAACACCTCCAATGGTCGACGAAATCGGCTGGTCCGACTTGATAGAGATAGCTCCAATCTCGCTGAAGGTGCGTGATCATCGTTGCTTTCAGCCAGTGTTAAAGATGGTCGATGTATTTTGCAAATATAGTAGAACAGCTCTTCGTCAAAGGGTGGCGCCATCGTAAGAAAGCGAGACCCGACATCCAATACGTTTTCAAGGTTCTCTGGCCAGAAACTGCGCTTGAACCGTATCTGGACTATAGGTATATATTTACCTCTCCTTCCCATCGGCGTACCCCTAAGCCCTATATTGCAGGGACCGAGTCCAGACCACTCTCAAAACCAAAGACAAGCGAGGAAACGAGAAACTCCTTTTCCACGGTAGCAACCGTGCGTGTCTATTAGGAGAGTCCTCAGCTAGTGTGCTGCTCTGCGGTCTCAAAGAATGCTATCTGTGCTCCATTCTACGCAGCTCATTTGACGTGAGTAAATGTGGTAAGTCTGTTTGCTCGTTCCCCTTTACCCACTCTCATCTACCTATCAGGTTCGAAGAATTCGTTCAAGCGGTATGTGAAATTACGTTTGGAGAAAGTCTATTCTGATATCGTTTTAGATTCGGACACGGCATCTATACCACATCCTGCTCCTCGAGTACGTCCTCTAGGTTTATTGCTAGCGCCAACCATGGTTTCTTATAAACAACAGAGGCAGATGATTATATCTCCAATCTCTCCGAAAGTGCCTCTCTGCGAGTAATGATTCTTAGCCGCGTCGTCGTAGGAAGGCCCTACAAGAGATATCGCAATGCTCCCGACTTAATCGCACCACCGTCTGGATACGACTCGGTACGGGGATGGTACTCTGCACGACTGCCTATCTAACCTTTTTCATAGATCGCCGGAGAAATTGGATGGGACTTGAATTATGAAGGTGCGTCGGACCATTTTTCTGGCAGGACCGAGAATGATGATCAATAGAAACGGTCACCTACGAGAATGACACCGTGCGTCCAGCGTACCTGGTTGTGTATGGGGACAAGCCAAAACGTGTACCAAATCTGAAGGCATTTGTGCAGACGATGTTTAAGACACCTCTCGTGTCATGATTGCTAAAGCTCAAGATCGTGGCAAGCCAACTGCCATTGCATGGCTTACCGTCGCAACGGCTGCACGACTATTTATACGGACGTTTATCTATTTACTGATACCCACATACTTTGTACGATAGCCACATCCACGATTGTACTATGACGCTTGTATTCTACTGTATTATTCCCATCGGGCCACTGGCATCTAATTTTGATTTGTTGTTCAGACGGATCCGGGATCCGAATATAGCGGTGCACCACGGTGGCTGCCACTGTATCGTGACAGCTGGCAGGTCTAAACCAAGTTCGTCACGAATGTCCGTTCCAAATATTGAACGCAAAGTAGATTGTGAGTGACTAACCCTTAGACTAGGAGCGCCAATTGAGTCGGTACTGTACCGCCCCCGCTGCATCGCATCCAGCCAGTAGCACAGAATTGCTGTGCCGTCCGTCGCCACTGCCCACGAAGTCACCGTCGAGTCCATTACTGCATACCTCGTGTGGTCAAGAATGTAGCTGATCTAATCTCCGGATCAAAGCATACTGGGTACTTGCACGTGTTCAGTGTTGCCATGTACAAGGTGCGGTTACCTTGTGCGGAGGTGGAAGTGAGCCTTACGTCGGCAAGTACAGACATGGACTCCGTCTGGCAAACAATGGCGGTGGAAAAAGAGAAACTCTTCGGCCACGAAGTTTACTCGACCCTCGCGGAGAACACGCGCCATTCGCGTTGCTCGAGGACTGGGCACTGTGCGCTACGTGCTTGCCCTATGGCTATAAAGCACCGTTTCTGCCCAACGCATCATCCACCCTTCCTTCTTGTCTTATCCGCACACTCGAACTGCTCCTGGCGAGCGATCGTTGACTATCCGCACCATATCTCCTTCACACAGTACATTCTTTCAGGGAAAGCAAGCACCGCCTAATCCGATATGAGTGCTGCACTTCCACCCATGCACGCTGCACTCTCTGTGCTCGGCACCATGGCAGGTCAATACCTAGCGGCGCAAAGTGCCCAGGCACAATCGGCGCAGGCTCAACCCCCACAAACACAGCCAGTGTTTAATGCTCCGCCCACTCGACAGACCACGACGAACGCAGTCAGTCTTTGTGATGTATGCCACTTTCCTGACGCATGTGGCACCCTCCATTCACTGTAATACCCTTTGCAGGTCTGCCACGTGAAACCCAAGTACTTTGATGGAACGAAGACCCACTCTTACTGCAGCAAGACATGTGCTGCCAAGATTCAGAACAAGACTGCGTCAGGTAGCAAGCCTTCTGCGAGGGGAAAGAACGCCAAGGCTAACCCTCGCGCCAAAGCCAACATGTGTGACGTATGTTGCCTTTTTGTTGTCGGTCTTCACGAACCTTGATGGTGATGTAATACTGTGCAGTATTGTCACAAGCAGCCCAAGTATAACGATGGGAAGACGACTCATTCTTTCTGTGGCAAAACTTGCGCACAGCAAGCAAAGACTGCAGGAGGAGGAGCTCCCGTAGCACCCTCCAAGTCCGTATTCACGCGATCCAATCTAGTCAATGCAATACTTACGGCTCTGCGCTCCAGACCAGTGAAGAACGGCTGCCTGCTCTGCGGGAAAGCCGTCAAGAAGGGCCACTTTTGCGGTCAGACGTGTGCTTCGAAGGCGGAAAAGAGCGCGCCATTACTGCTCGAAGTCTCCAATGGCCATGACACTTTCAAGAGCGGTACGCAATAGTCGCTTGGCCGTTGCACAGAGGTCTGATAGTGTGTAGTTGCCGACCAATTCAAAACTTCGTGGCGGCACCAGACACCTTGTCCAACTGTACGCCGAGTGTACAAAGTTATTGGACACCCCACTTCCATCGCGAAGTATGAAGCATATCGGTGAGAGACGACTCTGCCATCCAGACAAGCACCTCTCGTCTTACTCAGAACCACCAACAGGGCGTCCGTTGAGAGTCGAGGCAAATTTGCAGCTTCTGGACGGTCTCCTGGAAATGAAAACCGTCGTTGGCACGGAACGACAAGGCAATGTCTGCTGGGGGACAATGGGAACACCGCCCTCTGCTCGTCAACGTCGTGCTCCCTCTGTGGTATCATCCGTACATCGTACAGTTTGAATCTCTTCGGAAAGAAGACTGGCTGGGGCAGGCGAGTGACTGGTTTTCTTGTGATCAACAGCGTGATGACGGTGAAGGATGGCAGGTTCGGTGCGGGCATCTACACGTCCTCGACCTCTTCGAAATCCAACGACTACTCGAGCAATGTCAAGCCTTCGAGGCAGAAGGCAATACTTCTCAACAAAGTTGTTGTTGGAAAAGGGTATAGGATGACGCAGGACAACACAGCGTTGACTGCACCTCCACCAGGCTATGATTCGGTGTGTCTTCATAGTATCTTTCATTGCCCGCCGGGTTGTTAACTGCTGGACGATTCAGGTCCTCGCTGAAGTTGCCCTTGGGGGTACCCTGAACTATGACGAGCTGGTCTGCTACGCAGAGAATGCAATCCGACCGTCGTACCTTCTCATTTACGATGCATAAGGGCAGTCTCACAGGGTTTATACCATCATTCCACCTAATTTATACTCTGTACCTTCCACGTGTGTTTGGACACATGATTTATTTATTGCTCTGACCCAACATGTTGCCGTGCGACGTGAGGCTTAGTATGGTTCACTTCAAGTTCATATTGAATGACAGGGTAGTAAGGCCATATAATTCTCGGCTTTTTTTTTCACCAACGATGACATCAATGGAGAATGTATGACAGTCTGAGTGGGGGAGTATGCAGGTGCTATGCAGTATGCTGAATGGTCGTCTAAGGAATAGGACCAAGCTAAAGTGATAATGTAGTTTATAGATGGTCGCCCGAGGAATTCGTGACGATGGATATAAAATTAGGCGGTCTAGAATTGGAGCGGCATTAGTTGACATGGGAAGGGGAGTCCCGGAAAGCTCAGCGTACCGCCTGCTTGAGCCAGGTGATGAGGTCATTGCGGTCCTTTTCCTTCTTGAGACCCGCGAAAGCCATCTTGGTACCAGGGATGTACTAAAGAATGGAAATGTTGACGACTAGTGGGAACACAGGAAGAAAAACGACATACCTTCTTGGGGTTCTCGAGATACTCGAACAGTGTAGTTTCATCCCATGTAACACCCTTGTTTACATTGGCAGCGGTGTACTGGTAGCCTGGGACCTGTCCGGTCTTACGGCCGAAGAGCCTGATTTACAGATTAACAAACAGCCTCCGAGCTGATGTCGAGTCGTTCTTACCCGTGGAGGTTGGGCCCAACTGCATTGGGTTGACCAGCCCCGACGTTATGGCACTGCTGGCAACGCGTCTTGAAGAGGGAGGCACCCTTGTTTGCGTCACCTGTGGCAAAGTGGTCAAATGCGAGTTTGATGGAGAGTGATTGAACAGACCAGGAGCGAAAGGCATTGCAATAGTCTAAGTGATGAGTCGACGAGCCTAGAGTTGCGACAGTGGACCGAAGAAGTCGATGGTTTATACTCAACTTTTTTTTGCGCCTCAAATATGCATTTCAGGATCCGATCGTGCCGGTTTGTTCCGAAAGGCAATCCCGTTCCGACCAATCGGAGAGTGCCCGAGTTGCCGTCCGGAACCCCGGGCCGAGTGTCTGTTGAAAACCTTCGGAAATTGATCGCGACATACTTACCGTCTCACAAAATCATGTAAATCGACTGATTTTGAGCTTGTAGGTAGCCTCAAGTTTATCTGATCATGTTTCCGTATAATCCGTCAGGATTCTCTACACAATATAAAAATAAATTGCCCACAACCTTTGTTAGTGCAGCGTTGAATTCGTTTTCAGCAATCCTAGTACGAGCCCGCTGGAAAATCGATGTTGCTAGAAAGTAGCTATATTTACACACATATCATAGGTACGTCCCTTACATTAATGTACAAGAGTGGCACTTGTTTACTCGTCGTCGGATAGAAAACCGGTTTGAGGAAGCGGCGTTTGCAGTATCAACCGCTCCAGGACCCCTGAATATGCTCCAAATATGTACTCCAGGGACCCCCCGGCATGTGTGCGCTCAGCCTACCGGTGTCTCATGCAAAGTCCCTCAAGCCTGGGTTTTGAACGATCTTTAGCAATATCCGAGTCTCAAGGGATGGAAACACGAGGGGATGAAATACGAGATACCATCAATGTATGCGCTTCAGTGCCTTGATTGATCCTTACTTTATACCATAGTATAACTGGCGTGGATGTTTCACAGGTGCCTAGATAGATTCCACAATCATAGTGCTATAGTAATAGGATTCTCAGTGTCAACAGTTCCACATTCTACATATTTACATCTTCCACAGTGGTGCTATCATCGGAACCAGGGCCTAGACTGGCTGATTCCCCCCAGGTATGTCCACCTATATCCGGCCCTTGTGGTGTGTGTACAGCGCTTCCGGCCTCGAAACCTCCAGGAGCCACCAAATTGACTTTCCGTGTGTGCGCCTTGCACATCAGTGGGATATTCGGGGGTCTGCCAGTCGCTCTCTATGTCCGCAACAAATATAAACCTTTTTCTTCCTCCCCAAGGCCCCTCTTTCGTGGTCAAAGCGCTCATCGCTGCTTGCCCAAGTTATTGATTTCATCACGCTCCAATCCAACATATAGAACTAGCATGGAAGCATTCATGCAACGAGACCTGCTTATCATGCTGCCCAGCATCTTGGTCCCGGTGGTCATTATCCTAGAGCCAATCGCCCATCTGGTGTTCTCTAATAGCCAGAGGTTATCTGGTGAGTCTCGACGAATCTCCGACACTGGCACCTTTGCACTTTGTTTGGAAGGAACGACGATGTGCCCAGACTCGAGGGATTGAATGACACCTTGCCTTTCGTAGCAGAGCCCCCTTTGAACTGCCCTAATAACTGATCCATCTAACATCTAATTTCTCAGGACAACGAGAGTCGCCGGGAAAAAAAGGCACAGCAGCTGGTTCCCCAACGACGGATTACCCAATGTTCGACACGTCGAACCTTCGGGTGACAAAAATCCTCGTCTACCCCATCAAGGTATCCCTCAGTCGTCATGATCTTCGCTTGCTTGCTTGACCCCGCCTAGAGTTGCAAAGGCACGTCAGTTCAAGAGGCAGGGTACACGCTGGAGGCCCTCGAGGTGCGCTTCGACAACTGCCAACCCCAAAACATGTTTGTTTATCATCACAAATATCAGAATGATCGAAAGTGGTGTGTCATCAAGGCAGACAATCATGCTGCTCTGTCAGCTAGGGAAGTGGGCAAGGTACGTTCTCGTCTAAAGACGGTCCCTGCCCTTTTGACCTCAGTCTCGTGGTGGTTAGCTGGTGTTAATTCAACCCCATATCATCACAGACCCTTTGGCTCCTGAAGGCGGTCGTCTTGAGGTTACTTTCCCAGAGGGTTCAGGCTGTGAGACATTCTCCGTTCCTCTCAATCCGGGAGAAGACACGTTGCGGAAGTGGAAAAGGTGAGGTATCTTGACCAGTGACATCCTTTGTTCTCCATTCCCATTGAGCCCTTTGATATTAGTGTTGACGCTGAACTCTGGGATAAACGGGGTATCCAAGGGTACATCTGTGAAACTACCGGAGGTCGATCACCATCGAGGATTTTGTCAGAGTATGTCGGGTACCCTGTTCACCTGGTGGTCAAGGGTCCACGTTTCCAGGATTGCCAGCCCACCCTGAGCCCGAAGCTAGATACCCCTTCATATTTCGAGGATGGATACCAAATTCTATTTCTGTCCGAGGAGAGTGTGAGGGCTATTCAGGAACGAATCAGAGATATGGTAGGCATACAAGGCATAAGTGACAAATGGGTGGAGGAAGAATTAAAGGTTGAACGGTACGTGAAAACATACCCTGCGATACGTGCCTCGACGTCGACATGTTATATTGTAGATTCCGGCCTAATATAGTGTTCCAAGGGGCTGGTATGCCCTTCGTCGAAGATGTGGTGACCGAACTCAGCATTTGCTCTGACAAGGAAGCCGTCGACGGAATGGCGGGAATCATCCATCTTGTATCCAAATGCGCTCGGTGTCTGGTGCGAGTTTGTTCCGTATCCGGAATAGATCTAGGTGTATTCTGACGAGTGTCCCTCGGTCACACATCGGTGTCGCCAACGACTCTCACAGCTGCCAAATGTCGACCCAGCTACTGGTGTTCGTGATAACGCGGTCCCGTACAAGGTTATCATGAAGTTTCGGAGAGGGTTAGACCCGGCACAGCCGAGTGCGCCGTGCGTGGGGTGCTATGGGGTTCCCGCAGGAAATGGCGTAGTGAAAGTGGGCGACTGGGTGCACGTGCAGAAGATGGAGGTTATTTGAGTTCAGGTGAGGACAATAAGTTGGTTGCATTGATTTCGCCGCATCAGGAGTACGTTGTATGAACACTGGAGTAGGAATGGTGCCTTTATATGTACATGCATATGAGCCACGGTAGCCCGATGATCTTGGCGCTCAAACCCAGAGACCATCAGTTGAAGACCGACAAGATGAGCCAGTCGGTGAGATTCATCAGGTGGTGGAGGTGACCTATCCCTGGGCTCAAACTGATGTGGCTCCGGGCAGAGACATCATAGCATAGTAGCATTTAAGTATGAAAACAAATAGCCTACATAAACTGCCAGTGAGAAGGAAGAAAACAATTTTGGTGGCGATGGTGGTGGCGGAACCCCAATGAATCTGATACCAAAGATCACATTCACGAAACTAGATCTGGAACATGGCATGTGGCACACGGCCAATCATGTGAGCGACACAGCTTGGCAAGGAGCGCTCCAATGGGAATGGTAACGGAGCAACTCACAGGCCAGACAGTTATCACTTAACTGTCAGAGTGCCTTCTCAATATATGATTGTGCAGCGTGTGGCTGCGAGTGAACTGCTCGTCGCAGTATGGGCATGCATACCTCAATTCGAGGTGTCTCTCTTGGACATGCTGCATCAAGCTCTCTTTCCTCATTTCAGCAGAGCAATTGACCCAGCAACACCTCAGTCGTGTTCCGTCTGGAGCTGTGACGCCGTGATGGGTGCGCAGATGCTCGGCAAAGTCGTGAGGTTGAACAAGCACGCCACAAAGGCCGTGGCTTGTCACCCAACTGCAAGTGTGGTAGCGGTGTTGGGGTTGGGTAGCGAGCGATGAAAATTGCACGAGCATTGCCGCGTCCTGGGATTAACGCAGTCAGTATTACCCCTTGTCATCCGGGTTGACAATGCCCTACCGCGTCCGTAAACTCATTGTTGAAAAGCGGGTTTGGGGCCATGGTGGCTATGGGGCGTAAGAGAACTAGTTTACGACGGGGGGGAATGATGTGGGCACGAATGGTATCGCTGCAAAGTGCACAAGCATTTCCGTGTCCTGGAGTTAATATAATCAGTATCACCCTTGTCATCCGGGTTGCGACGACCCTACCGATTGGCTGCAATGTAACTCGTGTTCCATGAATGGGAGATGAATACAGCATCCCAGGGTTGCACAGCAAGCCATGAGAACTCCCAAGCCTCATGGGCACGTTCTGGCAGAACTTGTGACTACACCGAGGAGCTGGATCAAATGAATCTGATGCCAACGATCACGTTCGCGAACCTAGATAAATGGAACATGGCATGCAGCCAATCATGTGAGCGACACAGCTTGCCAAGGTACGCTCCACTGGCAACGCCGAAGTTTGTTTGGCCGATTGCCATCTGGTTGGCGTG
>JBBPQP010000784.1:0-17435 GCA_038092555.1 Boletus subgraveolens
GGATTTTGTCTGCCAGTGCCGCTTTCGCAGGCTCGAAACCGTGCCCTCCGCCCCTTTGCCTGTCCATGCGTGTACTGTCCATGGCCCTAATCTTCGGAGTGAGCGTACGAAACATACCGAGCAGTGCGCCGCATAACCCTCTCACAAAATCATGGACTCCCCAGAAATATTTCACTGGTCGTTTGAGCTCAGAGACGCTGATAGTCAGCACTCGGGTTTCGACCGGCAATCCCAACAGCTCTTCAGGGTGGAGCCCTCTAATCGCTTCATCATGCATGTTTTTCCTTTTCTTGAGACTTTGAACGTATTGTTTGTAGACTTTCGTAAATAAATAAAAAGTACATGATCCAAGAAAGGATTTTTGTCTTGCCGCATTGTTTTTCGTGTCCAGGAGATATGAGAATAGGCAATGGTAGGAACAGACGGCTTGATTTCCGTTTCGTGCATTGAAGCACTGCTATTCTAGATTTCAATGCAAATGCCAGTGAATGAGTTGGAAGATATTTTCAAGTTGTTTATTTTCATAATGATGATGGCCTTTGGTGATTCATCTTGTATTCGCACCAGCCCTCTCTCAGTGAGGATTGTGTCTCAATGTGTGCTGCTGATCAAATAATACTAGTAGGTGATAAAGCGTTCATTCGATGTGGACATTCAAAGGTCAGATATCCTCGCCTCTCTTCTCCTGCTCACTGATGTTGCTCGGAAAACAGCCTTGGATTGGTGGCTAATGTTGGAGCAGGTAAGATACACACTGATCAGGCGCTGTATGTAGTCTGTCCACCCCAACCACAAGGATAGTTACTGGTAACCATTGCAACGACATTGGTCTCGAAGTGGCTATACGATTTGTACGAAGAAGCCCTCGTTGCGCACAAGGACTCCGCTCTATCTGTGATGAGGAACAGTCAAGCCCATCAAAATGGCGGAGGGTTGTGCAGGTGAACCGGATGGCGTTTGTACTACTTGTCATGGTGTATGGTTACACATCTATGGGAATACTGTTCACATCCAACTCCATTCGTGGGTGGGCACGACAGTATTCTGCGTGTTCAACAATGATGGATCGTTGCTTCTCGCTCTGAAGATGTCCTGGCGAGATCTAGAACACGAAGAAGAGCACAATGAAGTTTTGTGAGAGGGTTATGCAGCGCACTGCTCGGTATGTTTCGTACACTCACTCCGAAGATTAGAGCCATGGACAGTACACGCATGGACAGGCAAAGGGGCGGAGGGCACGGTTTCGAGCCTGCGAAAGCGGCACTGGCAGACAAAATCCCTTTCTTGATCATTACTTTTTATTTATTTACGAAAGTCTACAAGCAATACAATGTAGCGGTGTCCCGTGTCCCCCAAATCCATATAACCAAACTAAGAAAATTCGACCGCAAAAGAAGCACTCTGGGCCGCGGATATGAGCATGCCTGTCGTGCTTTCCATAAAGATCGTATTGGAGACGATAGCGCGGTATAAGATTAGCGCTAACACTTGGAATGCCACAGCAGCGCCATGAGACCACCGTCTCATCTTTACTGCGTGGTATATAAGCTGCGGTGGTTTCTCATGCATTGAGCATTTTCCCCCCGTCAAGCTTCTCTTCACGCACCTTTTCAAATTTCAAACACACTTCCAACCAGCTTCCAACCAATTGGCATAGCTTCATCATGTCGAGCGTCACACCACAATGGACTAACGACGATGGCCCTCACCCACATCTGGTAATCTCGGCAAATGATACCTTTCTCGGCACGCTCGCGTATCTTCCTGACGGACGAGTTGTGACTGGGTCCAATGACGGAACTGTGAAAATTTGGAATTCGGAAAACGGGGAGCAAGAAGGGACGTCGATGAATAACAAGAGCAGAATAACCTGTCTTACTGCGACCCGGGATGGAACGAAGCTTATCAGCAGTGATGAGGGTGGGGAGATCAAAGTGTGGGATGTCGAATCGCACAAACTTGTCAAAGAATGGACTCACCCTGGATTCTTCCCTAAGACTGCCATCTCGCCGGATGATCGACTCATTGCGGTTAGCACTTTGAAGGTGGCTATTTACACCATGGAGGGGAGACTGGTCAATCATGCCATCCATGTCGACGATGTTAGGTCCGTCTGTTTCTCTCCCGACGGGGACAAACTCGCATGTGGCAGCACTGACGGCAACGTCTATCTGTATGACCTCAAGGGGGGCACGTTCCTCCTTAGTCCATTACACGGCCACGAAAAATGTGTCAATTGTGTACTGTGGTCATGTGATGGCAACAGGCTCTTCTCCGCCTCGGACGATAAAACAATTCGCTGTTGGAGTTCCGATACAGGAGAGCCAATCGGACGTCCGTGGATAGGTCATGCTGAAGAAATAAAATCCCTCTCCCTTTCTCCAGATGGATCGATCCTCGCGAGCGTATACTGGGATGGGTCTGTGCGCCTCTGGGACACAAATTCTGGTAACCCTGTCGGACAGCATTTACAACATCCTACGTTTGTACACGCCGTTTGTTTCTCTCCCTGTGGTGAATTCGTGGCATCAGCAGGATGGCGTGGAAAGATATATTTATGGCGGGTACCTTGGCTGAGTTCTATGGAGGATCAGGTAATGAGATTCGTCAGTTGTGCTTCATCATTCGTACTTATCACTCTCCCCACTCTCTCAGACATCCCAGGCTCTGCTCGTCGCGCACAATCCCCTATTCTGCACCCAAGCTGCCCGCCAACCGCCCCCACCCTACTCCATACACAATCCCAGCACCGGACAAGTGTTGGAACTCGATCCTGGTGTGAGTAATTGCAGGTCTTCATTTCTCATTAGTTTACTCACGATTCTTCAAAGTCATGTGCACCACTTCATCTTCCCGCACCTGCCTTGGTACCTAATGCACCTCCTCCCCGCCCTATACGGAACTTACACCGGAACGAAGATATTTCTTTGGGAATAGCATCCATTTCTGATGAACCGGATATGCAGTCCATCCTTCCTGACCTCTCTCTCGGCCTTGATGAATGCCAGCGCATATTCGACATCAGGCTACGTAAATTGGTAAAATGTTCATCTATTGTCCACATATAATCATCAAACCGTATCTTATATAGCTTGATCTCGCGGCCTCCAAAGGGCTCCATGTTCCTGGTGACCTCATCCTTTCAAATTCACCTCAGCACGTGCGGAACACTCCATGGACTGGTCCGGAAAGCATAGTGGATTCAGATTGGAACTTGATGTCAGTGCTCTTCTTGCGATCGCTGAATCAACTTTATCCCTCTGTCGCTATGCGAAAGTACACAAATCGTCCCTCATTTGTCATGGTTGAGCGACATCCCAGCCATTGCAAGAGATGGGCTTAGAACTAATTACCATCACTCGTCTACAGGCATGCCTCCCGGATCGAACCTTCAACATCGGTATTCCGATCCACACTGAACGTGGATCCTAAAAAGACCCGCAAGATCGATAAAATCAAACAGAAACTCGTCCAAATGCTGCGTGAGTCATTTTATCGTACGACACATGCGCTAAATCAGTCAACTGCTATGTATGCAGGTGATATTGACCTCAAGTTGTCCAATGGTCGGCTCCCTTGGTCGACCCTTGAAGGAGACCTGCGGAAGAAAGGGTACATGATCCTCAATTGGCCTCAAGGCATTGTTTGTGATAAAGACAAAGGAGTAGCTGGCCTGAGTGCAGAGGATGCGGACAAGCTCCACGATGCACTTTTTCTTGACGAATACCGGCTTCAGTTCGTTCGATGCGATGGAGGTAGGTTATACATACGGGACTGCTGTTGGGGGATTGCTCATCCCGTTACCAGAATCTGGAGACAGCAACGATGGGGTCGCTTCGCTGACCGATGTGTCGGGCTCGGACAGACCCCGCGAATACGATCATCGCCACATGACACCTGCAGACAAGCAACTGAGATTTAGAGTGATCAGAGCGGAAGCTTATCCGGAACGTCCTCAGAAGAGACGGCGGATGTAGGGCGCATCGCACCATGTGTCATTCATTCGATAAAGAATCCTGATTCAGGAATGAATTTATGCTTTTGTATACCATATACTTGTAGACGAACAACCTACCCTAACGTGTTCCACAATGTACTACTCCTGTCCTGTGAAGCTTTGAAGCATGTGGGTCGATGACTCGAAAGCTCTTGATCACATGCAACAACAGAGAGCTCTCGACATCATGGTGTCGATCTGATCATCTGCGACTATAGCAGGATGGCCGATAACAAAAAGGCACGGAAACCGTGAGGCTGTACCCGTTCCCCAGCAATCGCCACGGGGTAGTACGCTGACCACACTATACAGTTTGAGGTTCCTTCATTCTCGCCGCCTCGACCACTCGAAGTGAGAATCAGGAGAAACCAAGTGACTCAAGTTGGGACGTATGCAACAGTGACAACAATGTAGGGCAGTAAGAGGAATTTGAAACTTCATTATGAAAAACCCACCTACCCGACCCACCATGACAGCGTCTTGCATCGCATCCTTTCTAGTCTGCTATGAGGCAAACCGTCAACAGACGGATGAGCTGGTCACCAGACTACATTCTTTCTCGTTCAGCACCATTGACGTCTTGCGCTCAGACTGACCACGCCAAGTAGGTTAGCATGTCTTTTTCTTGAAACAACTTCCAGATCGACGAGTGCGTCGTGCCAATCGGACGATAGAGTTTTCTCAATCTGACGAGCACGGAACATGTGTGGAACATACTAGTCTCATTCAAGACCCTCCGACACTCACCTGCTATGTCCATCCTCTGATGCTGGTGAATTGGCGCACGAAACTGATCATCGAGCCTCAACGGGTCGATGAAGTAATGCAGGTTCTCTTTGCCCAGCAAACCTAAGCCACAGAGATCATAGATGTCGATAGATTCCGTATCCCCCCGTCCGACCCAATCCTCACATGGCACCCGCTCCGGAAAGGACACTTGGCTCTCTTGCGGTGATATCTTTAAACGAATCGAAGAAGATCGCGAGCGACTTTCCCCCATTGAATGATTTCGAGAGTGACAGTGGGTTCAAGCGGAGCTCCAAGTCGTCATTCCTCGTTCTTCCTTGACTTTTGTGGGTACTTACATCATCAAGGAACGATTGATCGTCTTTCCTTCTCTTGCTGTGGATTGTCATGGTGCAGTCGTGCCACGCCAGGAGGAGAGGGCCCGACATATGAGCCAGAGTGTGTTTGAACTTTGGGCCCCACTGTTAGTCTTTCTGTCTATCTCTGCCTAATGCTCACTCCTGCTTGCAAAAGCGTGCAAACCACCTCCCCCGAGTCGTCTTCGTACGTCCTCCACCTTGCGTTATGCGCTATCCATCCCGACTTCTTCGGGCCGCTGATGCCTTGTACCTGGCGCGCCAGCGGCCGAGCAAGCCAATACATCTCTTTACGTCAATCCCGTCTCTTCACCTTTGCTAGACCGTCGAATGCCCCGTACCGGTCGATGAAAGGGACTTTCCAATCTGACGAGCATGAAATAGGTTCAACCTACCATTCTCTCTCAAGACTCTCTCACAATCATCCTTCCTCAGTTCCTCGAGGACTGGCGCACAAAACGGACCACGGAGCCTCAATACGTTGACAAAGTGATGCAGATGCTCTCTTCTCGACAAGCCCAAGCCACTCGGACGTCGATAGCCTCTGTCTGGCCCCGCCTCATAGCCCCTTCCTCGCGCGACTCTGACTGTGGAAACGACACCCACCTCTCGTGCGGCGGGATCTTTAAACGGACCGAAGGCACTGTAAACAACATAAACGACATTGGAAAAACGACTGTGGGTTCAAGCGCAGTCCCGAGTCTTGTCCCATGGTTATTCCTTGCATCATTCACCACCCCACGCCTCACCTTCCCCTGCGGCAGGCTCGAGACCGGATTCAGGTTCAGGGTCCGCAGCCTATAAGTACCGCCTATCCACTTGCCACCTTTCTCCTGCGAGCGAAGGGGATGACGCTGGATGTCAAGTTTCAGAACGAGTAGGAAGCTACGAGGGAATGGAATGAAGATGATGTGGAGGCAATTGTGGAGAGTGGGAGTTTTGCAGAGCAGTTGGGAGAGCGGGAGTGTGGAGAACCGCGGACGGGTCTGTCGTGAGTGGGTGATGATGCGTGTCTAGACAACGTCACGTCTGAAGCTGGATTACAGACATTTGCCACGATGTGATGGATATGGTCGACGGGTGATCGCACCAGGCAAGATATACATACAGTCTAGATCATATCATGTATAACAATTGCAGGATGTCTACAGGATTGGGCGCTAAAGGAAGCCCGCCGCTTCCCCATGGGGACCATTGCCTCACTTTTACCTCAAGGTTCATGATACATAAGCTGTAGTAGTTTCTGACGCGTTGAGCTCATTCTCTCTCTCGATCTTTTCTTGGACCACGGACCTTTGCAAACACGCTGACAACTTCGCTTGCAATCAACTGCCAGAGCCATCATCATGTCCAGCGTCACACTGCAACGGTCCGGTAACGATGGTCCTCAGCCACATCTAGTAATCTCGGCAAATGGTGTCGGTCTCTTCCAGCTCGCATATCTCCCCGATGGACGACGAGTCGTCACTAGGTGTGGTGGCAGAACTGTGAGGGTCTGGAATTCGGAAACCGGGGTGCAAGAAGGCACATCGATGAAGCACAAGGAGGATATATGGGATCTCGCTGTGACCCGGGATGGCACGAAGATCATCAGTATCGATTGGGAAGGGGAGATCAAAGTGTGGGACGCCGAATCGCACGAACTGGTCCAAAGTTGGACTCACCCGGGGAAGTTCCCCCGCCTCTCCATCTCGCCGGATGATCGACTCATCGCGGTTGCTGGCGGGACCATGGCTATTTACACCATGCAAGGGAGACTGGTCAACAACATCCTTAGGCTGGATGACCACGATGTTCTTGTGTCCGTCTGTTTCTCTCCCGACGGGAACAAACTCGCATGTGGCACTGTCTCCGGCGACATCTTTGTGTATGACGTCAAGAGTGGACAGTTCATTCTTGGTCCGTTGAAAGGCCACAAATGTTGGGCCCATTGTGTGCTGTGGTCACGTGATGGCAGCAGACTCTTCTCCGCCTCGGGCGACGAAACGATTCGTTGTTGGAATTCCGATACAGGGGAACAAATCGAAGATCCGTGGACAGGTCACACCGGCGATATACTCTCCTTCTCTCTTTCTCCAGATGGATCGATCCTCGCGAGCGCATCCAGTGATGGGACTGTGTGTTTCTGGGACACAAATTCTGGTAGCCCTATCGGACAAGATCTACAAGATCTTACAGATGTATATGCTGTTTGTTTCTCTCCCTCTGGTGAATTCGTGGCAACAGCAGGACTAGACGGAAAGATATATTTGTGGCAGGCACCTCAGGCTCAGTTGGGTTCCGTCGAGAGTCCGGTGATAACACTCGTTAGTTGACACTCGTCATTCGTACTCATTACTCTCTCCACTCTCAGACACCCCTGGCCCTGCTCGGCGCGCACAACCCCATACTATATTGCACCCAAGTTTCCCTCCAACCGCCCCCACCCAACTCCACACACAAACCCAGCACAGAACAAGTGCTGGAACTCGACCCCCGTGTGAGAATTGCGGTCTCGCCTTTCCACTCGTTTGCTCATAATTCCCCAAAGCTATTTGCATCACTTGATCTTACCACAGCTGCGTTGGTTCCCAATCTATCCCCTCACCTCCCTATACAGAACGAAGATGTTTCTTTGCGAATAGCATTCATGTCTGATGAACTGAGTATCCATGACACTCTTTCGGACCTCTCGCTCGTGCATGATGAGCGTCAGCGCATATTTGAACAATACCTACGCAAACTAGTATGAATATTCATCTGTCGTCCGTGTACGTAGTCAAGCTGTTTTTTCATAGGTTGATCTCGCGACTTCAAAAGGCCTACATGTTCCTAGTGACCTCATAACCTCAAGCTCACATGAGGACACACAAAATACTTCATGGACTGGTTTGCAAAGGATAGCAGATGCTGACTGGAACTCGATGTAAGTATTCTTCTTATGGTCTTCATCCCTCTTCCTTCGGGTCAAAGTGAGAAAATCATCTCTCACTTGTTGTGGTTGAGCGATATTCCAGCTATTTCAAGCAATGAGTGTAGAACTAATCACCATCACTCGTCTACAGGAATGCTTCCCGGGTCGACTCTTCAAGCTCAGTGTTCCGATCCATATCGAACGCGGACCCTAAAAAGACCCGTAAGATCGATAAAATCAAAGCAAAACTCATCGAGATGTTGCGTGAGTCAGTCCCTCACACAGCACGCGTGTTCAATCGGTCAATCGTCATTTATCCAGGTAATATCGGGTTCAGGCTGCCCAAGGGTCGGCTCCCTTGGTCGACCCTCGAAGGAGACCTCCAGAAGAAAGGGTACATGATTCTCGATTGGCCCCAAGGGGTTGTTCGTGATAAAGACAAAGGAATAGCTGGCCTGAGTGCAGAGGATGCGGACAAGCTCCACGATGCACTCTTTCTTGACGAACACCGACTTCAGTTCGTTCCGCGTGGTGCGAGTGAGTTTTTGAGCATACACGACAATACCGTTCAGGAGTTGCTCAACCCGCTGCTAGGATCTGTGGATAACAGGGATAGGGCCTCTTCGCTGGCTAGTGCGTCAGGATTGGACAGACCCAGCGAGAGCGACCGCTCCTGTATGCCGACGGCAGCGAAGCAGGCGAGGTTCAGAGTGACTACAGCAGAAGGATATATAAAACATCCTCACAAGAGGCGGCGGGTGTAGGCGTCCATTTCCCCTCATATCTATTCGTCTAGGGAAGGATGCCGATCTCCACTATCAGGCGAGCAACTTAGGATTAGAATGTCGACAGTAGAAATGATGTCGGGCATCCACGCAAGAGACGGCATTTGTAGGACCTCGCACCGCTCATCTATTTAATGCCACCTATCAGGATTGCTTCGGACAAGAGGTGGTGTGTGCAGCAGTACATTTCACCCTATACCTTATTCGTTTCATGAGGAAGCACAATTTACGAGCTCATACCCCAGGTCTAGTCGATGTGTCACACGTTAGATGCTAGTCCCTCCACTCTGCGCCTTCTCCTTGACGTGATAAGATGAAGGTATGTTCCTGTCTTACGTATGCCACCGATTCCAATTGCAAGACTCGATCTTCCTGCAAGCGGGTATGCGGTTGTAAAGTTAGTTTTGACTGGCTACAATCATTCGATGAAGAGTCCTAGTCATGATCCAGAAATGAGTTTATGCTTGTATACTATGTACTAGTGAACGAACAGCGGAAACTAAGTGATTCAAGTTGGGACGTTTGCAATAGTATGTATGGTGCAGAATAGTGAGAGGAATTTGAAACATCATGATGAAAATTTCACCTACTGACAACCTGACATGGTACTATGAGGCCCAAGAGCGTTCGCATCATGTATTCTTTCTCGTTCAGCACCAGTATTAGCGTCTTGTGCTAGCCATGACAAGTAGGTTAGCACGTCTTTTTTCTTACGGATCGCCGAGTATGTCGTCCCAATCGGACGATAGAGTCTTCTCAATCCGACAAACACGAAATATGATTGTGCGACCTACCAGTCTCATTCAAGACTCGTTGACACTCACCTGCTATAGTCGTCCTCACCTGCTAGTGAACCGGCGCACGAAACTGATCATCGAGCCTCAATGGGTCGATGAAGTGATGCAGGTCCTCTCTGTCCAGCACACATGAGCCACAGAGACGTCGATAAACTCAGCGTCCCCCGCCCCCCAATCTTCGCACAGCCCACCCGCTCCGGAAAGAACACTTACCTCTCTTTCGGCGATATCTTCAAACGAATCGAAGAAGATCGCGAGCGGCTTTCCCCATTGAACGATTTCAATGACAGTGGGTTCAAGCGGAGCTCCAAGTCGTCATTTCCTCGTTCTTCCTCGACTTTCGGGGGGTACATCGTCAAGGAACGATTGTTTGTATTTCCTTTTCTTGCTACGGATTATGTCTCTATCATGGTGCGGTCGTGCCACGCCAGAAGGAGAGGGCGTGACCTATGAACCAGGGTGGGTTTGAACTTTGGGCCCCACTGTTCGTCTTTCCGTCTGCTCTCTACCTAACGGCCACTCCTGCTTGCAAAAGCGCTCAAACTACCGCCCCCGAGTCGTCTTCGTACGTCCTCTACCTTGCGTTATCCGTTATCCATCCCGACTTCTTCGGGCCGCTGATGGCTTGTACCAGGCGCGCCCAGCGGCCAAGCAAGCCAATACGTCTCTTTATGTCAATCCCATCCCTCTTCACCTTGACTAGACCGTCGAATGCGCCGTGCCGGTCGGCGAAAGGGACTTCCCAATCTGACGAGCACGAAATAGGTTCGATTTACTATTCTCTCTCAAGACTCTCAAGGCCATCCTTCCCCAGTTCCTCGAGGACTGGCGCACAAAACGGACCACGGAGCTTCAACATGTTGACTAAGCGATGTAGGTGCTCTTTACTCGACAACCCCAAGCCGCTCAGGCATTGATAGCCTCTGTCTGGCCCCATCTCATAGCACCCTTCTTCGCGCGACTCTGGTTGTGGAAACGACACTCATCTCTTGTACAGCGGGATATTTAAACGAATCGGAGAGGGCTGCGAACAACATAAACGACTTTTGGGACGACGGTGGGTTCAAGCGCAATCCCGAGTCTTGTCCTATGGGTATTCCCTGTATCATTCACAACCCCACGCCTCTCCTTCCCTTGCAGCAGGCTCAAGACCTTGTTCGGGCTCAAGGTCTGTAGGTGATTATAAGTACCGCTTATGTACACGCCACCTTTTACCCGCGAGCGAAGGGGAAAACGTCGAGATGACGTTGGATATCAAGTTTCAGAACGAGCAGGAAGCTATGAGGGAATAGAATGAAGATGATGTGGAGGCAATTGCGGAGAGCGGAGTTTTGCAGAGCAGTTGGGAGAGTGGGAATGTGGAGAAGCGCAGGCGGGTGTGTCGTAAGTGGGTGATGATGCGTGTCTAGACAACGTCACGTCTGAAGCTGGATTAGAGACATTTGCCATGGTGTAGTGGATAGGGTCGTTGATTATATGCCGATTGCTCGGGTGGTCGACTGGGACTGCGAGCGCACCGGAGTTGGCTCTGATTTCGGAAATGGGTCGGGGTGGTGATCGTGTCGGGCAAGATATAGTCTAGATCATATCATGTATAGCAATTGCAGGATGTGTACAGGATTGGGCGCTAAAGGAAGTCGCCGCTTCGCCATGGGGACCGTTGCCTCACCTGTACCTCAAGATTCATGATACATAAGCTGTAGTAGTTTCTGACGCGTTGAGCGCATTCCCTCTCTCGATCATTCCTTGGACCACGCACCTTTGCAAACACGCTGACAACTTCGCTTGCAATCAACTGCCATCACCATCATCATGTCCAGCGTCACACCACAACGGTCTGGCAACCATGGTCCTCAGCCACATCTAGTAATTTCGGCGAATGGTGTCGATTTCTCCAAACTCGCGTATCTCCCCGATGGACGACGAGTCGTCACCAGGTGTGGTGACAGAACTGTGAGGGTCTGGAATTTGGACACCGGGGTGCAAGAAGGCACATCGATGGAGCACAAGGAGGATATATGGGATCTCGCTGTGACCCGGGATGGCACGAAGATCATCAGTATTGATGGGGAAGGGGAGATCAAAGTGTGGGGCGCCGAATCGCACGAACTGGTCCAAAGTTGGACTTACCTGGGAAAGTTCCCCCGCCTCTCCATCTCGCCGGATGACCGATTCATTGCAGTGGCTGGTCAGACCATGGCTATTTACACCATGCAAGGGAGACTGGTGAACGACGGCATCCCTAGGCTACCTGACCACGGTGGTGTTGGGTCCGTCTATTTCTCTCCCGACGGGAACAAACTCGCATGTGGCACTGAAGACGGCAACATCTTCGTGTATGACGTCAAGAGTGGACAGTTCATTCTCGGTCCGTTGAAAGGCCACGAAGATTGGGTCAATGCTGTGCTGTGGTCACATGATGGCAGCAGGCTCTTCTCTGCGGACGACAAGAGGATTCGTTGTTGGAATTCCGTCACAGGGGAGCAAATCGGACAACCATGGAAAGGTCACACCCGCAGCATAAATTCCCTCTCCCTTTCTCCAGATGGATCAATCCTCGCAAGCGCGTCCTGGGATGAAACTGTGCGTTTCTGGGAAACAAATTCTGGTAATCCTGTCGGACAACATCTACGACATCCTGCGGCTGTGATAGCCGTTTCTTTCTCTCCCTCTGGTGAATTTGTGACATCAGCAGGGTGGAATGAAAAGATATATTCGTGGCAGGTACCTTGGTTGGGTTCCGTCGAGAGTCCGGTAACGACACTCGTCAGTTGACACTCGTCATTCGTACTCATCACTCTCTCCACTCTCAGACACCCCTGGCCCTGCTCGGCGCGCACAACCCCATACTATATTGCACCCAACCTGCCCTCCAACCGCCCCCACCCTACTCTACACACAATCCCGGCACTGAACAAGTGTTGGATCTCGATCCTGATGTGAGAATTGCGCCGGTCTCACCTGTCCACTCGTTTGCTCATAATTCCCCGGAGTTATTTGCAACACTTCATCTTACCACAGCTGGCTTGCCTCCAAATCCATCCCCTCACCACCCTATGCAGAACCCACATCAGAACGAAGATGTTGCTTTGCGACCGGCATTCATGTCTGATGAACCGGGTATCCAGTCGATCCATCCGGAGGTCTCGCTCGGGTTTGATGAGCGCCGGTACGTATTCGAACCGCGACTACGTGAGCTAGTGCAATTCAGAATGAGTACTGATCCTCCACTGTTTCGGTCACGTCGGGTCTTCAGTCAAGTCAACTTTTTTAGTGCCAAATTCCCCCCTCCACCAGATCTCACACCCTACATCTCCAAAGATGACGATCAGTATTTCGCCGGAGGAGCTTTTGGTGATGTCTACAAATGTCGCTATACTGGTAGTTCCGCACCGAAAGAGGTTGGTCGTGGGATACGCTTCACCGTCGACTGTTATTCACCTCCCTTTTAGGTCGCTGTGAAGGCTTTCCGATTTAGAATTACAATGGATGGAGACACGGATGATAAATATGTCAAGGTGATTCCCTTCTTCCCAACCAACAAATGTGATCTAAATTGCGTTGTAGATGCTCCGTCGAGAGCTCGGAATTTGGAGGAGACTCGAACATACCAATGTCGTTCCGTTTCTGGGAATTGCATATGGGTTTGGAATGCGTAGTACAGCGTCGTTGGTGTCGTTGTGGATGCCAAATGAATCCCTTCACAAGCTCCTGGCCAAGCATGATAACAGTCTGGATCTCGTACACCGACTCCAATTTGTGCGTCTATTTTATGTCGACTACTTTCTCGTCCTCTCACATCGCATAATAGCTGTTGGATATTGCCAATGGGTTGCACTACTGTGAGTCACTGTAGTCATTTCAAGCACTCAAAGACAGTAATACCCCACAGTACATTCTTTTCCGATTGTCCACGGCGACCTGAACTGTGTGCGTTAAGGTAGAAACATTAGTATTGGTCTTGTCTGAACATTAGACAGAACAATGTGCTTCTCGATGCCAACTACACTGCACGGTTGGCCGATTTCGGGTATGCTTCACTGATGGGAAATATTCCCGAGGCATTTGCTTATCTGCAGAGGTCCACCGTGAAACCGGGTGCCTTGCGCTGGTCTGCACCAGAACAAATTCAATCGGCAGAGACGTTCATCCGGACGACAAAGAGTGATATATATTCTTTTGGTTGTGTCGCTCTCCAGGCAAGTTCGTTGGATACAAATGCCAATTCCATGCTGATATTCCTGCAGGTGTTGTCCGGAAAACAACCATGGTCGGAAGTCCGGGAAGATATAGCCGTCATTTATCGCTTGGCGCAAGGTCACAAGCCAGGCCGACCATTGAGGTCTCGATCGATCGATGACTCGCATTGGAATTTAATTCAGTGTTGCTGGTCACCCATAGAGGATCGACCAGCTGCGGAGGTGATAATCTTTACCATCCGACGGTTCTTGATAAGGTACATACTGGTGATTGTGTCGGTTCAGTCCAAAATGCTAATGCTCCGAATGTTATTCACCTATCAAGGAAATACCATGTTCTCTCCGAAAGGTGGGTACTTTAACCTCCGGCAATTTCTGGCTGTGCTGAACACGAACGCGGAATGCCCGCACCGTCTGATCCATCCCTTTTTGTGACAGAGATAAAGGGGTATCTGGCCTGAGCGCAGAGGATGCGGACAGGCTCCACGATACATTTTTTCTTGACGAACACCGGCTGCGGTTTGTTCCTTGCAGCGAGAGTAAGTCTTCGAACATATACAGCAATACAATTCAAGGGTTGCTCAACTCGCTGCTAGCATCTGGAGGCAACAACGGTGGGGTCGCCGCTCTGGCTTATGCGTCGGGCTCGGACGGACCCCGTGAAAACGATCGTTCCTATATGCCAACGGCAGCGAAGCAGCTGAAGCCCAGAGTGACTACCATTGGGGAGCTGCTCAACCCAGTGCCAGAGTCTGCAGATAACGACAGGGCTGCTTCGCTGGCCCTCAATGGGTCGGGCTCAGATAGACCACACGACAGCGATCGCTCCTCTATGCTGATGGCAGGGAACCAGCCGAGGTTCAGAGTGACCACAGCAGACGCGAGTGCAGAACGTCCTCACAAGAGGCAGCGTGTGTAGGCGTGCATTTCCCGCGATATCCATTCGCGTGATAAAGGATAAGGGTCTCCATGGACATACCACTTACCAAATAGCAGTACCTCCATCGTGGGTCACGATTTATGGAGTCGGTTTGCTGTCTGATGTATTTAACTACCAGTAGCTCATATCATAAGACATTTCACTCCGACTCGTGATTGGGCGAAAGTACAAAAACCGTCCCTCATTCGGACATGGTTGCGCGATATTCCAGCTACTGCAAAAGATGAGCCAAGAACTAACACCATCACCGTCTACAGCCATACTTCCCGGGTTGAACCTTCCATTTCAGTGTTCCGATCCACATCAAACACAGACCCTGGTAAAAAGATCTGCAAGATCGATCAAATCAAATATAAACTCGTCCAGATGGCTGCGTGAGTCATTTTATCATATGACACATGCACCAAATCAATCAACCGCTACGTATACAGGTGATATTGGCTTCAAGTTGTCCAATGGTTGGCCCCCGTGGTCGACCCTCGAAGGAGACCTGCAAAAGAAAGGGTACACGATTCTCAATTGGCCCCAAGGGGTTATTGGTACCGAGATGAGCAATCCTCCAATAGTAGTGCCGTATATGCCCAAGAACCTACCTTCGTCGCACTGAATGAACTGAAGCCGGTTTTCATCAAGAAAAAGTGCATCGTGGAGCTTGTCCGTATCCTCTGCGGCCAAGCCACCCACTCCTCTGTCCTTATCACGAGAATCTGGAGACAACAACAATGGGGTCGCTTCGCTGACCGATGTGTCGGGCTCGGACAGACCTCGCGAGTATGATCACTGCCACATGACACCTGCAGGCAAGCAACCAAGATTTAGAGTAATCAGAGCAGAATCTTATCTGGAACGTCCTCAAAAGATACGGCATGTGTAGGGCGGTATCACGCCATGTGTCATTCATTCGATAAAGAATCCTGATCCCGGAATGAGTTTATGTACTTGTATGCTATGTACTAGTAGACGGACACCTTACCCTAACGTGTTCCACAATGTACTACTCATGTCCTGTAGAAGATTTGAAGCATGTGGTTCGATGACCAGAAGACTCTTGATCGCATGCAACAACAGAGAGCTCTCGACATCATGATGTCGATCTGATCATCTGCGACCATAGCAGGATGACCGATAACAAAAAGGCACGGAAACCGTGAGGTTGTAACGCACACCTTGATGAAAGGATCATCATCACTGGGGTAGTACGCTGACTACACTATACAGTTTGAAGTTCCTTCATTCTCGCCACCTTAGCTACTCGAAGTGGGAATCAGGAGAAACCAAGTAATTCAAGTTGGGACGTATGCAACAGTGACAACAGTGTAGAGTAGTAAGAGGAATTTGAATCTTCATTATGAAAAACCCACCTATCCGACCCACCATGACAGCGTCTCGCATCGCATCCTTTCTAGTCTGCTATGAGGCAAACCGTCAACAGACAGATGGGCTGGTCACCAGACTACATTCTTTCTCGTTCAGCACCATTGACACCTTGCGCAATGCGCTCAGACTGACCACGCCAAGTGGGTTAGCATGTTTTATTCTTGAAACAGCTTCCAGATCGACGAGTATGTCGTCCCAATCGGATGACAGGGTCTTCTCAATCTGACAAGCACGGGACATGTGTGTGACCTACCAGTCTCATCCAAGACCCTCCAAGACCCACCTGCCATGTCCATCCTCAGATGCTGGTGAACTGGCACATGAAACTGATCATCGAGCCCCTATGGGTTGACGAAGTGATGCAGGGTCTCTTTTCCCAACAAACCTAAGCCACGGTGACGCCAATAGACGCTGTGTTCCCCCGACCCCAACCCCCGCACGGCACCCTCTCCGGAGAGGATACTTACCTCTGTTGCGGCGATACCTTTAAACGAATCGAAGAAGATCGCGAATGAGAGTGGATTCAAGCGGAGCTCCAAGTCGTCCTTCGTTCTTCCTCGACTTTTCGGGGGTGCATCATCGAGGAACAATTGACTGTCTTTCCTTTTCTTGGTGTGGATTATGTCTCTGTCATGGTACGGTTGTGCCACGCCAGAAGGAGAGGGCCCGACCTACGAACTAGGATGGGTTCAGTGGTAACCACCGTTGGTCTTTCCGTCTGATCTGTCTAATGGTCACCCCTGCTTGCAAAAGCGCGCAAACCACCACCCCCGAGTCGTCTTCGTACGTCCCTCACCGTGCGTTATACGTTATGCATCCCAACCTCTTCAGGCCGCTGATGCCTTGTACCGGGCGCGCCAGCGGCCAAGCAAGCCAATACGTCTCTTTATGTCAATCCCGTCTCTCTTTACCTCTGCCAGACCGTCGAATGCGCCGTACCGGTCGATGAAAGGGACTTTCCAATCTGACGAGCACGAAATCAATTCATTTTACCATTCTCTATCAAGACTCTCACAATTGTCCTTCCCCAGATCCTCGAGGACGGCGCACAAAACAGACCACAGAGCTTCAACACGTTAACAAAGCGATGCGGGTGCTCCCTTCTCGACAAGCCCAAGCCGCTCAGATGTCAATAACCTCTGGCTGTGGGAACGACACTCACCTCTTGTGCGGCGGGGTATTCAAACGGATCGAAGAGGACTGCGAACGACATAAACAACTTTGGGAACGACGGTGGGTTCAAGCGCAGCCCGAAATCTTGACGCATGGTTATTCGTTGCACCATCACAACCTCACGCCTCACCTTCCCCTGCGGCAGGCTCGAGACCGGCTTCGGGTTCAGGG